>CM052152.1:131684-147893 GCA_028455555.1 Augochlorella aurata | reverse complement strand
GGCCGGGCATAATCTGCGACAGGTTCCTAGGGAACTCGCCGGGCTCTCGATAATGGCCAAGTTTCCACTGGCGATGTTTTATCAGCCGGCTAAGATTCCCCGGCGAAAAGTTCCGTCTGCGGCGTTTTAATATCAACCGAAGTAATGAATTTACCGCGGTTGTTGGTTCTTCTGGCGTGGCGGCCGCGGCGGCCCGATTTATCGCACTGTTAACGCCCCAGGGAGCCGCAAGGCGGATCTCGTAAACTGTTTATGCGGATTAGCGCGTGCCGCTGATTGATCCCGATTTCTTCCGCTGACCTGGCCGGCACGTGATCGTGCTCCAATGTATTTCGTGTTTTTTTTTTCAATCTAGCTTCAAGCGATCCACAGTGTGGCGGTTGGCGTTGAAAAATACAAAAAAATTGATTTCCGAAATTTTATGTTTGCTTCTATCGAATAAGTGATTAACACGCTTTCGGCGAAAGAACAACGTGATTTAGCAGCACGAGTGACAGATAGAGGTGAGAAATTTGATTAGAAGTCGAGAGAAGCAGGCGAGGACAATTACAAGTTACACACATGTACTCGACATTTGCAAAGTGACATTTTGTTATCGACGATCTCTTCGAACTCTAGCAAAACACGTCTAAAGAAGCAAGACTGATTGTTGTTTTCCTTGTTATTTGTTTGCGTTTGAATATATTAAAATATGTATATATTTTGTAATTATTATACAGGGTGTATCAAAATTATTCCATCTCCGGGAAATGAGAGGTTCCCGAGGTAATTTGAAGTAATATTTTCCGTAGCGAAAATGCCTTCCGCGGCTTTGTTTACGAGTTATTAACGAAAAACAGTGGCCAATAAGAGGCGAATGCGCGAACTTTCAACCCTGCTTCGCTCCGGGGCGCGACGTTCAGAATCTGAGCCGATTGTTTTATGTCAAAAATTGTGTTAAAAACCAAATTTACTGGATTATTAGAATGCGAAAAGAACGACAAGATTCGTGTTGCTGCTCCGCGACCTGCGGCGTTTTCTAACGCGTTTTCATCGGCGCAGCGATATCGCGGAAAATCGTGGTCCGCAGCCGGACTCGATCGGCTCGAATCGAGCGAATTAAACGGTGACATTAATTACAGGAAAGCAAGTGTTTCCGAGTTAAGCGTTCGGGCCCGGTCGCCCGAGATTGAGTAACGAGGTTTGTGTCAATGACAGAGCGACGAGAATACGCCGGTGAAAAAACCGTGTCGCGACAAGCGATTCGTCGGCAAAAGGCCAGAGAGCGCTATAGCAACCAGCCGGCGTTCGTGATCGCGCGCTGTAAACAGGAAGACGGAAACGAGAGCGCTAGCGCGAGCGAGAGCGAGAGGGCGTTCGACAACCAGCCGCGTTGCACGCCGCCATTGCCGCCAGTGCCTTTGGCGACCGATACCTCGGGCTATCGTGATTTCACGTATAAATATTTATACGTGATCAAGGAATACATGCTCGAGGATACTCTTCGCGAACGAATATTTTCGCCTGTTATTACAAAACTATTTTTCAGCACACGCACACTCGCACACACGCGCGCATAACAGGCGAAACACACGCATGATGCTGAGTCCAGGAATCCTTCGGAATGAAAATAACATTTTTTTGTTAAAATATTACCTCGGGTTGCTGTTCGTTCTACAGGCATTTTGTGCTCCGATAATTTACCAGCTTCGAAATCAAAACGTCAGATCCGTAGGATTTCTCACGCTGTTTTCGCATTGCGATGTTTTCCGCGACTTTTTACTGACTCGCGCCTGCTCGCTCGCGGAATTTGTTCAACTTCAGTGGAAAATCGAAAATAAAAGCGACGGGGAAATTGAATTTTCCGCTGACAAACGTTAACGTTGAGAAATTATAATTATCGGCAAGAATAAAAGCGAGGAGTGAAAATATTGAGAGAGGTCGTAGATTGCGAAATTTCGAGCTGTTATAAAGGGTGTCCATTTTCGAGTGTTACTTCTAAACTTCGCGTCATTTAAATTTTTTGTACTAGATTGCCACATATTATTTGACATTTGACAAGTAGAGACATTGCGGCGAACAGGAATGGTGAGATATTCGATTCAACAGCGTCTGCGAAAAAAATAATAATCATACAATAAGGCACTATAGCTCGCCCAATAAATAAATAAATAATATATTGCTTTCAATCTTCCAAAATGAATAACTCAGTAACATAAATTTAGTTAACTAAAATTCTTTTACAACAGACTCAGACAATTTGTATTTTGCATGAAGACCCCCGATCTAGTTATATTAAAAGTTATATTAAAAGAAACGAATCTTTACAATCTGAATAGGATTGTGAGACGACGAAGACGCGGAGCTGCAAGAACAAATGCGAATAAAAACAGCGGTCGTAAACCGTGCACGAGACGCAAACGAGATCGCGGAATTTGAAGTTCGAATTACGGCAGGAGCGCGCGCGCGCGCCACGTAGAGATGCAGAAAGTGTAGTTATCCCGGGCGTCGCTAAACTTTTCTATAATAGGTTGCCGCGCAAAACCCGTTTCTCAACATTTTAAATAAGTAAAGAGGAAGAATATCACGTTCTCGTAGAAGCTACTCTCGCAAGTGCTATTTAGAAAGTGTAGAACCAGATGATAAATGAGAGTTTGTGCCGTGAACCGCGCTGCATATTAAAGTGACCATACGCTCCTGCCGGCTGCGCTGCGCATCGTGCCACTTCATCAACTGATTATATTTTACCTGCATAACATCGGCGTACAGTTCGCCGACCGAGTACACTATATGATCTAGTCCACCGTGTTGTAAATTGGTCCACGCTCGAAAGCGGGAATATTATTTGTTTTCTTCGGGACACCGCAGAGTCCCCTGATGAGTAACCTTCGGTTATGAGGGATTAACTCCAGATTCACGGAACCCGCTAAAATGACGGGACACTAGATTGTTGAATACTGTTTCCGCCAAGCGGTGTCAAAAGATACTTTTCAAATTTTAGCTTCAAATTATTCTTTCACTTTTCGTACAATAATTGTTAAATTAATTCAGTGATATCATTTTCTTCCAGCTCATCCTGGATCTAAACATGTGCATATGGTGTATCTATCTATACCGTAAGGTGTCTTTTGACATCTTAAGGATTCCGTAGTAGTGTAATTTTAAACGATTTTACATATATAATCACATTAGAGAATCGTGCGTCTTCCGGCATGCTACATTTTAACGCAGATTATTCCAGTGACTGGTTGTAAACAAATTGAATAACTTTTATTCTCCAATTCTGGTAAAGAGTTCAATACATGTGAATTTTGTTTTTATAGATATGTTTTTATGAAAATCATTGTAATATATAATCGCAAATTGATACTATTTCTATCGCGATATTGTGTATATCTATTTCGATTAATATATAATAATTTATATATATATTATTTATAATAATAATGATATTATTAATACAATATATATATTGTATTAATAATATCATTATTATACACAATATCGCGATAGAAATAGTATTAATTTGTGATTATTAAGATTGTAGAAATACATGTACGAGTTGCTTATTCGATATACAGGATGATTCACTGATGCTGTCACAAAGCAATTATTTCCATCATGGTTAACACGTTCCGTCCCGAGCTGTTTTTACTCGACTCTTCGCATTGGCCATTTGATATTTTACCAAAACTTCATATATTATACGTAATTATTAATTATCTTTTATATAACAAATTGTAAGCAACAAATTGTATGGTTCGAGGGGACATATATTGCGGTGGAAATATCTTTCTCGTAAAGGTAATATTTTTCGAGATTTCAAATTCGTCGATGCTATTTTAATTAGGACTACATATTTCTATCATTATATCATGACCACAAATAAATAAGAAGAAAGCTAAAAATTCTGCCAAAAATATGAGAACACTTAATCTTTAATCAGAAGCTTCGTAAAATACAAATTTTTTCTGTCATCGCGAATTTCCCTCTACACTCATTAAATATTCTATGGTCGAAAAGGTGAGCATTAAAAAGTGTTGGAATTTCAACGATGGAAGACAGACCCACCGAAGTTTATAACCCCTTGTAAGTAGTTTTTCTGTATCTCTGTAGTTTCTGCATTAAACCATAATTATTTATTTACTGGATACGCGTATGTTTCTGGTGTGTAATTCCTAATTTCCAACAAAAAGGCTACGGCAAACCGTAAAGAATTGTAAAATCGATTTTCCGGCGCGACGAATCCAGGAAAAGAAAGTCATCGAAACTGGCCAGTCTCGCTTGACGGTGTCCGTCAATATGCAAGAATTCATCGGCGGGAACGGGTAAATATTTCTCGTATCGGATATTTCTTTGATCGCATGGCGCATGCCGGCAACCTCCGAAGCCCAGGAGGCAAAAGTTAAAATTGTTTCGGCGCGTTGCGAGTCGCGCGGGCCGCCCGTCCCGCGGCTCACGGTGCGCATTGTCCCATACTAATCGGCTCTATTTGAGAGGATTCGTGTGCACTCGCCGGGCAACGTATTGCAGTCACGTTGACGTACGGCAAAAAAGCCTAGTCAGAGCAAAAAAAGCGCGGTCGAAATAAAAGCGAAAAGAGAGGGTGGGGGGGAAGATGGAACAGTGCCTTTGGCGCGCGAGCGCGGTTTTTTCGCGTCGCTAATTCGCGAAGCTCGTGAAAACTGCAACGTTGCACGTGGCGTTTCCCGGGGGCCGACCGACTGCTGGAACGATCTACGTTGATCTGAAGATCCGTGCTAAGAGGCCGGACGAAACAAGCTCGACGAGAACTCTTTTTTTCTCTTTATTGACTTAGCAGCATTTATAATGAAGTCCATCATGGTGTTACGAGTAGATTTGTTGATGGTTTATCGTAACACGAGGAGTAACATATATACATACATGAAATTCATTCTACATTGTTATAGCATAATAACTAGATCGGGGGTCTTCATGCAAAATACAAATTGTCTGAGTCTGTTGTAAAAGAATTTCAGTTAACTAAATTTATGTTACTGAGTTATTAATTTTGGAAGATTGCAAGCAATATATTATTTATTTATTTATTGGGCGAGCTATAGCGCTTTATTGTATGATATAAATAGATAAGAAAATAACAATCAAACATACGAAACTAGAATAACGAACGCCTGATTTGAGTTCTCGTTTACAATAAAATATTTTTGCAAAAATAATAGATTTACTTGGAAAATCTGTTTGTTAAGTTTAAGGCGTTATTACAATACCTTCTCAATGCGAAATTAATTCCCTAATTAATGGTTCGTTATATTATGATAACAGTTATACGTGGCGTTTACCGTACTTTGATATTTCTTGTTTAATAGCAGTTATTGCTAGGTCGTTGTCCATCATGTAATTAGAGGCATACCACGGAGCTTTGAATATGTTGCGAAGGGCTTTTGATTGAAGTGTTCGTAAAATTTGTATGTAGAGTTGCTGAACGTACCCCGTAATTGTACTCCATACGTCGAAACAGGTTTTAGGATAATCTTGTATATTATCCGGCGAAAACGGAGCGCGTGCACGTGTGCTCTGCTTTGCTCTGTTCTGCTCGCCGCTCATTCGCATGCACCAATTATAGAATGCGAGGCTTGTCTGCGACAAGCAACGTTTTCGGGATCACCAGGAGGAATGCCGATGGCCTGCTAAGCGGTTTGTCAAACAAAATCTGCGGTCGCCCAATGCTCCAATGCTTTAGAAGCGCGGCGCTGTTCTACGGGACGCTGCAAAATTAATTGACCGAAGCTGCAAAATTAATTGACCGACGCAGCTTCAATTTTATTTAGAACCTCGTTGGGCTCTCGAAGCTACATTACAAGAGCGACTAGGACGACAAACTGGTTCAGCAGAAAACTTGATTTCTTTGGGAACACGCTGAGTGAGCCATTTTACCAATTACTTACTGTATATATATTGATTAACTGAATACTGAGAAGAATATTTTTCATATTATCAATAAATGCCATTTATTGATTAGAAATCATTGAATACAAGGACTGTTTTATCTTCTCTGCAACGTTTATTTTGTTGCGGATCGGGTGTACTTCATTTGTATGTTTTAAAAGGGTCGAACAGCTCGTAAGTAAATAACAATAATAATTTTATTTTGCGATCCCGAGATGCAGATGGCACAGCGCGAGTTACTGTATACAATTTTATTATTTTTGTAAACTAAGCTTACTATTTTCTGGAATTCTCCGTGCACTGTATGTATACAGTATGTATGTGTGTACTGTATTGTATGTATTAAATAAATATAATATATTAAGAAAATATTCTACAAAATTCGTGACACCCTGTACGCTGCAGTTTCATCATTTTTTCAAGTACTATAAAGTGTTTGACATTTATTACATCCTATATAATTTGAACATTTTTATATATACCACTTATTTTTATAATTTTCTTCGCCTTCCTTACAATTTCACCATTTATATTTTTCCTACAGAATTTTTGCAATTTTCTGTCAACCAATACAATTTATTATCATTTTTGATCTGCTTTTCTTGTACCTTATTCAATTCTATAATATTAATTCGCGCGAACACTTTCACAATTTTGCAACGAAATAAAACAAAAATACGACGTAAAATATTTCCTTGTGAAATTGTCCAAGAAATCTGCCGCATTCCAAGTACTTTACGAGAACATACCTTTCTATGAATGAATTCAAAGAAGGAAAAATGATATAAAATTTTATTTCTTTCCAGAAAGGCCCCAGAAAAATGAAAATAAAATGAGTACGCTTCGTATTTGACGCTCCGAAGTTTCTCATTCTATAGAAAGCGAACGTTTCTGCAGAATACATAACAGAATCGAAAACGAATAATACCGCGCCATTTTCAGTTAACTGTGCGATTTGTTATAGACTTATAAACATTAATATTATGAGAATAATATTAAAACCAAAGACAAATAAAAATTATATCAATTATTTCCATAAATCGTTCCAAATAAATAAAACTAAAATTCCAAAAGGATCTCAAAAGGTATTTCTCGCCACCAGATTCGTTCCAACCGAACAAATTACAAAAAACGTACTATCGCGTTTAGAAAAAAGCTCGTGAAACCGTCAGCATGGGAAAACTCACGAACGTTGATAAAAGCGGAAAAATCTGGTCGGAGAGTGAGATCGATGCTCGATAATCCGACAAGATGGCCAGTTTAAAGCGATGACAATTTGGTTGTCGAGTTGCAGGGACGAGTTGTTGCGAACTCGCCGGCCGAAGTTACGGTCCCGGGGTATTTTTGTCAAGCTTTTAGGGGTAGTCCCGTAAATTCTTTCCACTCATTAGTTGGAGGCAAGTCTCGAAACAACGAGAACGTATCCGGTGAATAATTCGCGAGAAGTAGATGACGCACTCTCGCGGCGAAAGGAAGCGGTTTGCTCGCTCGGTCCACCCGTGGATCGTAAACTCCTTTTACGAGGGGTCGTTGGGGAACGGGTGGTGAGGAGTACAAGCGAGAGGAAGAGGGGGAATGAGGCAGAGAGAGAGAGAGAGAGAGAGAGCGCAGTCCTGGTGCTTCCGCATCCGAAAACGGAGAGTTTCTGGCTTGTGGACGCGTGGAAAATCAGAAACAGGTGGCACCCGCTTAATTCATCCGACGACGACGGCGCCGGAGTTGAGCCACTCCCGCAGCGAGACAACGAGCGGTTCACCGTGTTAACAAATGTCGCACTCGCGGTCCACTTGCCGCCGCGAATCTCGAATTCGGGTCGCGTAATTATTTTGAGCGTTCTTCGAAAGCTGGAAAGCTTAGGTCGCGCTCGATGAAACGAGGATAGGAAGATGGAGAGGGGACGGGAGATTCGAGACAGGTGAGAGACGGGAACAGGAATTCCGACAGTGGTCATACTTAGGTTTTCTTCGAGAAGAATCCTGTCAGCTGAATTGCAATGAGATAACGGGATAGTAACTACGTCAGATGTGGGCGATCGATGATTATCACTCGATTGTTATTATAACGAATTTATAATAATTCGGCAAAATATAGTCTGATTAATGACTAAGGATTATATGGTGTTCGTTGTTATAACTAAAATATAAGAAATAATAAGTCATTTTAATGTAATAATTATTATAATAACATTAGTAATAAGTAATAAGTAATAAGTAATAAGTAATAAGTAATAAGTAATAAGTAGTAATAATAGTAGTAATACCAATAACAGATAATCAATAGAATAGTTAATTAAAAATAAGAACTTGTTATTATAACTAATTCATAATAATTCGCTAATTCTAAAGTGTAGAATTTCTAAACGATCTAAACAATCATTCGCGGGGGTGTCAAGCGAACAGTTATAGAGTATGGTCGGCCAAGAATCGTCTAATTAGACGTTTCGCAATACTGCGGGCGATCGGTAGGCTGAAATCGGTAACAAATTACACAAGCGAATCGCTTTCACTTGGCACACGTCGCTGTGCAGTGCTCAACAGTGTGACGTCGCGCTCGTGTGTGCACGGACGTTTATTTGCCGCGGCGCTATTTCGGTTTCTGTCCGCCCTTCTCTCTTATTCTCGGTCCCGTTCGCCGATTTTCCCGCGCGCTGACTCTATCGGGGCCAGGACTCGCGCTACGTTCTAATTTAACGTTCTAATTCGACGTAACCGCGTTAGAGCTCTCGGTCGGCTGTTAGAAGCGACTGCCTAGCGGCCGCGAGCCTGCAAACTACGGCCTTTGTGACAGTCTTGGATAAAAGAAATCACGGTGCATCGGTCAACGCGGGAAACGCGTGCATTAATCGCTTCGTGTGCTGTGGAAAAATGCGTTTCAACCGATTACTGCGCCACCCTCTTGCACTTTGATCACTGCGAGCGACGCTTGTTAGAGTACAGTACAGTCGGCGAAACATTTCTTACCGCATTTACAATCGTTATTTTATCAACCAAGAAAACTCGTCCAGGTTCTACGTTGTGTTGCTATTAAATTGTACATGCACGCGACAGTTAAAACCCTAAAGATGCTTAATGTCGACCATTTTGTCTTAGAGTTGGAGAGCCAGTTGAAATTATTAGCACAATTTTTAAAACATTTCTTATTGTGCTTGCGATCGTTATTTTAATAATCAAGAAAACTCAACCTTCTAGATTATGTTGTTATTGAATTGTAAATACGTGCGAATTTTTCGGCATAAGTGACATCGTGGGGTTGCGAGAGACTCAAAATAAAAACTTAATAAGCCCTTAAAATGAAACCTTAAAATTCATTAATAATAAATAAATAATTATTTCTTATTTTCAAACTATAAAATATGAAGTACGGAATGAGTTAAGAGAACAAAGAAAACGTCAATGTTTTAGTATTTATTTACACGTTTGCAAACGATTTAAAAGTGTTATATTATCCTATAGTTAATGCTGTTCCGTTTACAATTTTTGTAGCAGCCAGTTAAAATTATGAACTATTCAAGTCTAACGAAAATAATCAACGATGAAGTCAACACAGTAAGTTCGAAACAGCGTAAGGTAACAATTGATGCTCAACGTTTTCAACAGATCCAGCCTGTGACTATTTTAATTTTACACTGAACTCCAATAAATTGTATGTTTGTAAATATAATCATATTTTATTTAAATAGTGTATAAAAAGATATCGCACAGCGAGAACAGAATTTCATTTCAATCAAGATTTGCATTTAACATCGAATTTAGCGAAGTCTAAAAGCGACTGATACGCGTTGCTTTATAAAGACTGCAAAATTGAATGAATTTAAATCCCTCACAGTCTTTATAACAGTGCATGCCTGCATAAAGAATAATTATTCATACGTGGATAAAGAAATATTCAATAATTTCCAGTGGGAGCAGCTTTGTAATTTCAATAATTGTAAAATACAAAATATGAAACCAGATATTTAACAAACAATAATCCACTTCACTGTTTATACAGATTATTGCATGCAAAATTAATCCCTTTCTAGATCATATCCACCTTTTCCCAAATGAAATTCCACCCATTTGCTAATGAAATTTATTTACGCGTATTTGTTTGTCATAAGATTCATATTAAAAATTTTAAAAATAAAAATTTTAAAAATAAAAATTTTAAAGATAAAAATTTTTAAAATAAAGATTTTAAAAACAAAAATTTTTAAAATAAAAGCTTTTAAATTGATTAGTTAATGACATTTTACAAATAACTATTATCGCTTAAACTTCCTAATGCGAAGTATTTTATACGATTTAAAATAGGAATATAATATGCAGTACCAGTAATGTAATCTGAATGACATTCGTATAATACGAATATAATATGCGGTCGTAATGATGATGTAAAAGGTAGATATTTCTTGTATCATTACTGTTTCATTAGAGTCCGCATTGCAAGGATTAAAGGTAATTAATTATGTGCAATGAAATCAGTATCATTTTACAACAAAGCAGATAAGTTCATATTAAACTTAAAAACTTGATGAAACACAGCCGAGTTTGATCCGGCAAAGGGTCAATTTAATTATCGAACAGCTGAATATATGCAGAAAGGTTAATTTGCCTTGAAAAAGGTGAATATCTCTATAAAAGAATTACGTAATTTGATTGTAAAAAGGTGAATATCTCTATAAAAGAATTAATTTGATTTGAAAAAGTTGAATATCTCTATAAAAGAATTAATTTGATTTGAAAAAGTTGAATATCTACAAAAGAGTTAATTTCACTTAGAAAAGGCGAATACATACTTGCAAAAGGAAGAATTTTCAGCACAGAGCCTGTAAATTCTGCTAGAAATCTTCGCAATGAGTCTAACAGCAGAATTACAACGCAAGAAACGCGATGAAACGAATCCGCGACTAGAGCAAAACAACCAGATTGACCGGTCTCCAAAAATGACAATACTCCGAGACACGTGCGACTCGGTGACAACCCTAAGCGGTGCAAAGTGCATTGCACCGGGCAGCTTCAACAAAACGTTTCCCGCGTCTCGGGACAGCGGCGCGCGGACAGATCGTCGGCTGGCGTAAATCACGGCACAGAGATCGTCGAGCGTGGGATCGAGCTTGGATCTTCGGACAGCGGGCGCCACGGCGACGCTTCCGGAATTAATATAAACGAGCGCGATACCTTATCGTGCCGGGCACGTACTGTTTCCTATAAAACTGGCGATTGCGCTTTAACCGCCAGTCGTTCTCATTTACCTGGATCGTTAAGGAAACCGTAGCCGGAAGGCAGCAGACGTTTCCCGTTCTCGCCGCAGAGTATCCAGCATCATCGGCCGTCTCCTAATAATGACCGGGATCGCAGGATTCGCGCGACCAGTGCTCGCGTGCCGGAATTACAACAACCATAACCGAAATGGCGGAGTCTCTATGGTCTCGGGCGGACCGAAGCAGAAATCGTCTCGTTTTCGTTCTGGCTTTTTAAGCAAGTCGTTCAGCTGCGTGGTGACGTTTATCAAGCCATTCGAACGTAAATTCTGGCTTTTCTTTCAACTACAGGGTGTCCCAAAAGTCACTCACAATCGGGAAATGAGGAATTCCTGAGGTCATTTAAAGTAACTTTTTCCTTAGCGCAAATGCAATCTGCCGCTTTGTTTACGAGTTATTAACGAAAAATACTGACCAATGAGAGGCGAGCTCGGCTGTCTCGCGTCGGCCGAGCTAACGAGTGGACGAAATCCAGTTCTGCTGATTGGCTCAGCCGCCTCGCGCCAGCTTAGCTCGCCTCTTATTGGCGATTACGTAGTACAATAGTACAGAGAGCGGAGTTCTGTGTTGTAGTACATGGATTCCAGATCGAACATAGATTGTAACATAAATTTTGTAATAATTACACTGTAATGTACCATGTTTGTAATAAATAATTAGATCATAGCCAACCTAATAGCTTTGTTTTCGTTGAAAAACATGCAATGCCAATTTTAAAAAGTTACGGTGACACCGATATTTTATTGAAAAAATGACAATGTTTCAAAATTAAATGTTTTGTTGTATAGCAAACAAGGGTATCGATAAACGTCTGTTCAAAACATTTTTTTATGAGATTAACAGGGCACGACAAAATATGTGCAAAAGTTAAGAAACACCCTGTATACATATTATATCGTCCCTATGCACAGCAATGTGCATAGAGCTGATAAGCCTGTAAGGAATTCCTAGCTTAAATAATAAAAAAGTAGGAGAAAATAGTATGGGGCAGTGTTAAATATCAGTTTACATTATTATTAATAAAACTACTAATATTTACAAAAATTGTAAACACGCACATAAAGATTTCGAATCAAATTTCAAATAAACAACTCAGTCATCCAAATTCGAATTTCTAGAAAATGCATACTTTATTACCTTATTTATTAATTAAATAAAAGTATTATTATAACTTAACGGATATAATTATCATTGTCTCTATGAAACAATCTAGTGTATACTTAACCTTTATATCACAGGAACTTCAATTTTATAAATAAATGTTCAATAAAGTTGTCTATACCCTGCTAGATGACAATTTCGTCAGTAACGTTGATTCGATGGAAACTGCGATCGCTCCGCGAATTAACAATGCCGCAACGAATCAATTCGAACGAACCAATGATTTTTGATTTTCACTTTTGGCTCGGATTTCGACGACGGAATCCTATTCGGCGACTTATCGCGCGCCGGGAGGCTGTCTCGGAACGGAGATCGCCTCCGATTGAAATTTGAACGAGTAAAAGTTCGCGGCGCGACGGATCTCCGCTGTAATCGGCTGCTAAGTTCCCGGACAAGTTCCATCCCCCCTCTGCCGCTACTTTTCGAATTCATCATGACTCGACTTATGAAAACTAATTGGTGTCGTTCGCCGGAGGCTCTATGATGCATCGCCCCGGCGAGCTCCTCGGAGCCGTGCACTAATTAACTGGCGATGATGTGGGGCTCCGGCAACTTTTCGATAATCCCGCCGCGCCTGATCGATAAGCGAATCCACGGAATCTTTCCAACCAAAACGAACTTTTTGGGTCACCGCATTTTTCTCTCCACCTTATCTCTTGGAAGTTCTCGCAAGCTCGATTATTCTGGAATTCGTCGCGCAGGTTTGCTCGCTAAATTGATTTCGCGTTGGCCTGTTTTAACCACTGGTACTGTTTAACTATCGGATTTTTAGTTCGCTTCGTTTCCGTGTTTACCTGAAATTCAATTCTGCACTCGTGTTTATTTGAAATTGCATTTTATATTTGTCACTATTTCAATTTGTATTTTGTATTCGTGTCTATTTCAAATTGTATTTTGCGTTTGCGTCTATTTCAAATTCTATTTTGTATTCGTGTTTATTTCAAATTGTATTCTGTATTTGTTTTTGTTTGAAATTGTACTTTGTACGCGGGTATTTTATATTTCCGTGCACTTGGAATTGCATTTTATATTTCTTATATAATAAATGATTATATTATAAATAATGATTATATGATAAATAATTATAAATGATATTGATCCCCTGGGTTGCGTAAGAAAGACACTTGCTTGCCTCTATTTACACTTTATTAATGAAATACTGTACTGTGATGGTGTCTGCGATGTCTGCGATTTCGATACGAGTTCTGCAATTTCTGCGATTTCTACGACTTCTGGTCGATTTCTGCTCGAGTTCTCTGCGATTTCTCTCTATGCCTTGTCGTGTTCCGTCCATCGTCACCCCGATTTTTTGGCGATTGGTCAAGGCTAGTTTTTGTTAAAGGAATGAAGTGTTTTTGATTGGAAGTGGGTGTGTCCGAAGGAGCTTGGAACGACGAGTGCGAAACTGTTAGCAAGTTCTGTTTTGTATTGTCTTCGTTCGTCAATGGCATGATTTATAAACGAGTGTCCGTCGCACATGTTGTCCGTCCATCGGGTGAAATTTGTCGGAGTGCAGTGGTCGTAAAGTAGGTTCGGAGTCGCCCAGATGGTTTTTTAGCTATTGTACCGATTTTTAGCGGGTCTAACGCTTAATTCGCTGAAGGGATGGCGAGGCACGTTCGACCTTCGGTATTGCCGTCGCAACATTTCTGTTTCTTTAAAATTGTGTTTTGTACTCGTATTTCTATAAAATTGTAAGTATCTTGTGTTCCTGGTTTTTGTTAACAGGTTGAGTGCCACGCCGATTTTACCGGGATTGTCCGTGGCGCCACGATGAACTTTCTATTTAGCGATACATATAATGTTGAAATATTATCTACAATAGATAATTTACAACGTGTAAACATGATTGGCATGTTAATTTCGGCGGGGGTCACCGGTGACCCCCGTGGCGCTGGAGTACGATTTCGCGCGATTGTCATTTATCTCTTTCAAAAAATTCAAAGAAGCTAGGAAGAATAATTGCAAAAAACTATACCAAAAAAGTCGTGACATATTGTAAAGACTGTGCCGGTTCACCCTTCCTTTGTTTAGAATGTTTTAATACGACACATCGTAACGTGCGCGCATAATAAAACTATATTAAATGTATAAATAAAACTATTTTCAAATGTTTTATACTGCATTCATTTCTTCAGACCACTACATCAACGATGATAATAATAAGAAATTATAAGTGTTGTCTTTTGTCTACCTTTCTTATTTTTTTTTCAATCCGGGCGCTATTAAATAATTTCTCATTAATGTATCTAATATGTATTAAGATGATTTCATTGCGTATAATGTATTGCACATAATCATTGTCTTATAGGGTAGATACAACGATTTGGTATTTGAAATTCTTAGCTTCCACAATTACCGCAAATTCTGATCGTTAATCAGCACAAATGACGATTGTTAATCACCCGAAATTTCGTTTCTGCTTTGCGAAGTACGCTGCAAAAATCGGTCAAGTGTGGAAAGTAGTTTAACTGACTGTTACAGAAACGAAACGATCCGAGGGAAGCGTAATTCCAAGCGTTGCTAAAAGGGTGGTTAACAAGCAAAAAAAATGATCCAACATTTCCTGAACGAAACTGAAATTAACGTGCAAGCGAATTCTCGGTTTTTATACGCGCGCGAAATTTACGACGAAAGGAGTACCACCTGTACCAATAGGAACTTATAATAAATTTGAAACGAGACTCTATAATTTATGGTTTAAGTACTTTCTAATGAAAGTGCGTGAAAAAGGGTACAGCATTGTTGAGTACGAGGTACGTTACGAGAAAGTAGCGAAATATATTTATTTGGACTCATTGTCAAAAATATTATTTGAGAGCAAGTTTAAATGGGGAACACTTCTTCATTTTAAATGTGCATTTTAATACCTCTTCAAAGGCTGAAAAAGAACTAAACAAACGGTTTACTACTGTTACTACTACTACTGCTACTACTTTTAATTTCCTATTATAGATGAACATTTTAAGGTTCCGTTTTAAATAACATTTTAATTAATTAGAAGTACTTCTGAACCAACTAAATTCAACAGAAATGTAACGTACTGCGAATACAAATATATACTTTGAAACTGTGCAATCTAACAAGAAATGAGAGTATACTGAAAATTAAGAGACCTGTGTATATTAACCAGAAATAAAAGCATACTGAGAAACAAAAGGACTCTGTATATTAACAAGAAATGTGGCGACGTATTTTATGTTCTTCGGCCGACGTATTATTTAAGCGTTAAACGTTACATACATTTTCTGATAATAAAGTGTAAATATTAAAAAGCTTATAAAAGACAAATTTCATTCTTCCATAATCCGATATGTATTCTATTAAAGAACTAGAGTGATACTGTGGTGGCTATTTCCGGCGCTCGCCAGCAGATGGACATCTTTCCCGCAACTACACCTGCGTCGGTATTTATGCGGACACGTAAGCTTATATCCTGAATAATTAAAAATAAAATTAATGACGGAAGTGTAAGAGCTTATATATTGTATAGATGTGTTTCTTGAAGTTTAACAAACTCAAAAAAATTCATGAAATGCAAACTAATTCCTATATAGATACAAAATTATATAAAGAAGCAAACTATTTAATATAGCTATGTTGACATTGTAATTTAATGCACGTCTTACATTACTGTAACTTTTTTAGTATGAAGTTTGATATCCTCTGGCACTTATTACTACTAAAAGGTGAGTTGGCTAACTTCTAATTAATTTTTTCAGCGTAGTGAAGCTTAATTCATTCCATTTTTTCTTCAATGCTTCTATAAATTTTTATGTTGTATATCTTTGCGGGACTTTGAAGTGGCCATGGAAGCAAATTTATATTGTTGGTTTCAAAAAATTCTGTTGCAAGCTTTAAGGCGAGCTTTGGGTCATTTTCTTGTTGAAAGATGAACA
>CM052152.1:115845-126615 GCA_028455555.1 Augochlorella aurata | reverse complement strand
CGTGCATCGGGAACAGATTCGGGCGTTTCTTTCGGTTCGAGAGTGGCATAAAGGGTCCCATCAAACCAGAAGATTTATGGGCGTCGTGGGACGCGTAATGAATGAAATTGTTCGCTGAAAAGCTGTACGGTGGATCTTCTTGGTCGCATTGGAACGCGACGGCCCATAGAACACGCATCTGCCTTTTCGGGTTGCTCGGATGAACGTGATGGGAATCGAGATAACTATTTAGTGCTGCGAGGTTACGGCGGCGGCGGCGGCGGGTCGATCACGCGTCTCCTCTTTCGACGAATGTGGGACGATACGAAACACTTAACACCGCGAATCTCATTGACACATAAGCGACCGATCGTCCGCAAGACCGTTCAAACAAATTGGAAATAGGGGCTCGAAGGACACCGCCGAATACGGGCGACAACCGTGCTCGCTCGCTCGACTAGTTACCTGCAGATCATGGAATCGTTCGAACGCAATGAGATCACTCGCGCAACGCATGCAGGCGAAGAGGGAAACGCACTATGTCTCGTTTCATCGATCATTCCTCCGATTTCTCTAGGCACCAGGTAGATATACAACGGAACAAAGCAAGATCGATCGGCTTTCGTAGTTCAATCTTCGGCATTTGTCTTGTTTTATTGTTTCCGGTAGCTCGATCGGCAGTTCACAGCAAGCGGTAAGACGTTGATCGCTGAGTTAGAAAGATTCGATGGAAGCAAAAGCTTTTTGATGAAGATACATCCGATTTCCGGATTCCGCGAAACCAAAGTTGGGCTAAATTTTATTTTAACGACGGATAAAAAATAAAGTTTCTCTCGAGTTTTAATATATACATTTTTTTTCATTTTTTTTTGGTTTTAAGTTTTTGTATTCTATCTGTCCACATGCAACTGCTATGTTATTATTAACTCCCTCCTTCTCTCTCTCTCTCTCTCTCTCTCTCTCTCTCTGACTGCAACAAAGGTTTATAAAGTCGATAAATAAATTTATTATTATAAATAATAACAAATTTTACTCGACGCTGTTGAATAGATATTTAATCGAATAAAAATTTGTCCAGACAAAAATTCATCAAAATAAAAATTTATTTAAACAAAAATTTATGCGAATAGAATTTTATTTAACTAAGAATAAATTTTTTCACAGTTTATCGATTTATCTCTTCCAAATTACTTTTTATAATTATCCTCTCTAGGAGTGCAGAAGACATCGACGTATTATGTTGCAAAAGACACTCGTCGTATCAGTGAATAGTATTTCAAAATATGCAGATCACGGTGCTTCTCTAAACAATATTCTGTTATTTCAAAATTTGCATTATCGGAAACTCGATTACTGCTTTGAAACGTTAACATTTCTAATTCAAATTGCATGTAATACATATAAAATACTATTGTAAGATAATAGTAATAATAATGCACCGTTATAAACATTGAGGGCAATTGTGAATGTTGTGATTTGAATTTTTTGTTTTTGGACTCGATCATAGTCATATTCACAATGATCTCGTGATACATTAGGGAAAATAATTATGCGGAAAGTTTTACTGGTATCACGACTGATTTCATTACTTATTACGTAACTGCTGCGATTATGATTTGTCTGTTGGCTTCATGCAATTATGTAACCAGATGAAATACATTGAAGAAAATGTTGATTTCTTAATAATTTTATCGAATTTTTGAAGTCCGCTGATATTCTCGCTATTTTCAATTAATTGTTTATTTGTTAAAATTAAACATGTAAGAGGTGGAAGTTTTTAAAATGTCACAAAAATTATTTTAATTTTTTGATACTAATCATTCATTTTCAGATCATGTTCCCCCGAGTTCGCATTGTTTTCCCGGGGGTAGGTACAACAATGTCGCCTTATGCGCGCGCTAAAATATAATAAGATGTATAATAAACTTGCGAGATTTTCTGTAAAGCTTATGAAAAGTCTCAAGATATTACAAAACGAATAAAGATCAATATTTAGTATAAATAAATCATTCTAGGTAAAATGTAGCAAGATAGAAATTGAATATTTACTTAACTTTGCTCTTTTATCAGAACGTGAAGGTCGCCTTCAATTTTTCTTACGGAATCGTTTATATTTCTTCCCGAATTTATTTTAGGTACTATTTGGTATAATACCTATTTATGTAGAATTCGACGCTCCATCCGAATTCGGAAAAAATATGAACCATTCCATTTAAAAAACTGAACGTGACCTCCATATCTTGATAAAAAAAAACAAAATCACACTAAACTGATTACAGAATTATATGTCTCTCTGTAAACCATACAACTTCCATCCGGAACATTTTTTCGTACAACGAATATTTTACGAGTTATTTGATGTCGTTATGTTGCGAGACTCGTCATGTAAATGTAATGTCACCAGGTAGCATTAAATCAATAAAGAAAGCGAACATAACACGACCGTCGATGATCGATAAGAACATCTTATCGCAAGTCTCGAAGCTGGGCGAGGAACTTCTTTTTCCATGCGGAGGATAAACACCGTGAAAGGTGGAAGGTGCGAGAAAAAAGGGCGACAGGGTTCTCCTAATTAAAGCGTCTTCAATGTCGTCGCGATCGTATCGAGTCGATCAACACTTTGAAATCGCGAGGGTGTTTCCTCCTTCTTTTTTCCCGTCCATCGGCCGCAAAAGCCGTGATCGAACGTGGCCTGCGATAATTGCCGTAGCGCGCGAGAGCCTAGTCGAGCGGCATAATTAAGCGATACATCGATCTCTCGTCCTTGCGCCGCTATTCCGATGCCGTTATCGCGGCAATCTCATCGGCATGCAAGCCGATCGCTTATTACTTCCGAAATTAGCATAGCAAATGTGACGTGTTTTCGAATTTCCCGGGCGTATATATTTAGCAGCGGTGGCCGAGCCCCTGCCGGACAGATTAATAAGCAATCATTATTACGGGAGGAGGGGGAGAGCCGGGCTCCTGGTCGCGCGGACACCTGCCGTTCATAAACGAATAGACAGCCGAATAAATATATCGAGGCCGAAAACTACAGGCGCGCCCCTGTGCGAAACAATAAGGGTAACCGAGTGTTGGCCCATGTGTCGATAACATAATCTGATTGATGTCGGCGCATTAGTCGCCGCCACGCACGGCCACCACCGTGTGATTTCATAGTCCACCCGTCATATCCCCCCCTCTCTCTCTCTCTCTCTTTCTATAGCTCTCCTACCCGTCCATTACTCAATTTATTATACTTCCATTAATGTTGCTCGTATCCTGACACCTTTTCATCTCCCGAGCTGCGCGTTTTTATTATACGACTCAAACATAATTGACTCGGCGCGATGAACAGCTTGACATGTGCTAAACACTCTGTCCTGGCGATATTTTCATAGAGTGTCATTTTTAATCGGATGACAATGTTTATTTTCTTTGTTTTCGGAAAAAAAAATATTAAGTAAGCTATGACAACCCGTTTTTTATTTTTGGGTAATAATATAATCGTTTCTTTAATTCTCACCGATAATATTCAGTCAAGTGCGATAATCTTTTTTTCAATTTGACTAGTAATGTCGTTAAGAAAGACAACCCTTTTCTGCATTTCCGGCTATAATAATTAGACTGCAGATCTTTACACGAAATCTAATTTCGATACGTTACTTTGTAAGAATCAAAATTATAAAAATATTCCAGTTGTTACTTGATACATTTTCTCATATTTTAATGATCTATATTTCGTATAGATACTCTATTTATTTAATTTTCTTTTACTAAATCTTTTTTCATTAGTTATGAAATCAAAGAATACACAGAGGTTTAGTATAAATAGAAACGTTAAATCAAAAATAGTAAGATAACGGAAGTTCCTCAAATTACTATGGTGAATCTATATGATAACATAACCTTGACATAACAACATTGCTAAATTATTTTAAGTGACACGTCTCAAATACTGTTTTAAAAATTCCTAATTGATAAAGACGATATCCAAAAATTCTCCTACGTTTCTGAACATGAAGAAAAATCAATAGAATCGTTTGAGAGTCAACAAATCCGTCAATGACTTTCTAGTAAAATATAATAAACACAATTTCAACCCCTTGCACTGTAATAACGAGTCAGACTCGTGACGAATATTTCATACATAATTTAATAAATATAACTGCCAATCATTTCTTCTAAATTGAAATAAAATTTGAATCCTCTGTCATCAAAGTCTGGGAACGAAACTAAATGAAGACAATTAGAAAACAAAAATCGTCTCGTTTCATCAAGAAAATGATTAAAGGCGACAAAGTGCTAATCAACGCAGTTCTGAAAGAAATCGTAGTGCAAGGGATTAATACAATTTCCTTCTTCTCTGCTCCAACGTGATCAAGCTTTATCTAGGCTGTAACAAGCATCTAGATAAACCGATCTCATTGTCTCCAGTCGCGTTCAATTGAAATTTACCACCGCGAACAAAGCAATTCAAGGACGAAGGTGAGCCCAGCCAGCGCCATGCGCCAAATTAACTTATCGGCGAACGAAACCCCGAAACATTTTCCGACATTCGATCGGACAGGCACGTCGAATAAATTCTCGAAGTCGATCGAACGTATCGACGTACATACACGTCGGAACCCCGCGATACTTGAATTAGCAGGCTTCCGAAAGTTTCCGCATGAATCGACCGCGCCGTTAACGACCGTCGAACTTCCATCCCCGCCGTGTCCACCGATTACACGAATTTACGAGTGCCACTAGATAACCTAGCTACGGCAGATGCGGAAGGGAGGGGAAGAAGGAAGAGGATCCTTTACCGGGGCTACGACATCAAGAAAACCGAGGCTCTTCCGCGGAGTTTATAACTCCAGCTGAAACAGCGATTTACCAAATTCCGTGCACACATTTGTCCGGCGTCACGGGATCGCGGGCTTCGTCGGAACTAGCTCTACAAATTGTAATGCACAATATTTCGGGGCGCGGAGGGGGTTGCGAGGAGAGGGCGGCAGGGAGAAGGCGGCCGGGAGAGGGTGAAACGAGAGGATCAGATGCATGCCGACGATTTAGCTTCGAGGTTTTAAGCACAAAGTAAATTTGACGCACCTGTCGTAATAACAACACTTGTCCCTACGATCGCGGAGATTTACGGCGCCGTTGCGGGTAAACCGCGAAGTCAAGGGCCTCGGCGCCGATGCTTTATTACGGGGACTTATTTAACGTCCGCCTCCGGCAGCTCCGCGGGCCCCGGATAAAGCCTGCAATTATTCTAACGCCGTGATCGAGCGCGGCTCCAATAAAAGAATCGACGACTACTAGCTGTACGCGCAGCCGCGCTTTGTGCACTGCGCGGAAACCTTTCTATACGATTTTCCGAGCCGCGAATGAAACGTTTCGGCTGTTGCTCGATCTGCTATTCTTCCGAGCGAAGTAGATTTGAACCCGTCATATGTGCGGCACTCTCATTGTTATCGACGTGGGGTGAATCTTTATAAATACGTTACTGCGTCGATCGATGTCCCGAACGTATAGCATGATGCCGCACGCGATTTTTATTGGATTCATCCTGCTGAAGGTTGCATTTTTAATAGATCTCTTTTGTTGAACGAAACAGAATTTTTTGTCTTGCGGTGAATATGACGCGGTAATATAATTTATCGCTTTTCTTGCGACGAACATGTCAAAATAATACAATAAATTTTTGTTCGATTTTTTCTGCTAACATGATAGAATGGTGTGAACAATTTTTGTTAGATTCCTTGTGGTGCATACGATGGAATAATACAATTTATTTGTTATCAATTCTTTACATTATTTACGACATAATATTGCGATTTAGTTTTAATCATTTCTTGCGCTGAGTAATTTATTTTCTTTCTTACGTGATCTAAACGTGAAATACATTAAAAGAATTTAAAAATTCTATTTTATTGATTTTAACTCGTTTAAATGATTACTAAAAAGAATAAATGTGTATGTAGTTCCTGGAATTTTTATTTTTCGTAAAAATCCGTTGTCTAAGAATAATGCAATTAGTCATTGTGATTATACGGGTACATCTGCGCGGCTGGCTACCTTACGTCTTCTAATCAAGGTAAAAGTGTTTCCCCATTTGGCTCGCGCCTGTCTCCAAACGCGGCTGACAGTTACGTTTCCTTGAACTTTCACTGATAGCTAAAAAGGTCCGTGCACCCGGACACTGGTTATGATAATCTTGACATTAAAAACTTTCGAAAGATTCTAATCGAGTTGTTTCGATTATCGAGAAACACTTATGTCCAGCGAAAACTCACGGGAGATCGAGAGACAAGGCAACATTTTTGATGCCCGAATTAGTTTAGCTCTCGCGGTCGTGAAACAAAGACACGCGAAACGGCTGCGAACGCATTTCACCGGTTGCGGAAAATTGCAGCGCGAACCGTGCGGCGAGATTTACGCGGGAATAAAATCTGCGAAATGAATTTTCGGCGCGCGGAGTTCGCGTTTCGCCCGAGTAACGATGTAATGCGAGACGATTAAATTTCGGATTCAATTATTGCTGATGGAAAGGGGCGGGTCTCTCGGTTTTTCGCCGAGTTTCGCGAATATTCAGTGACAAGGAATGATTTTTGTTCGGCGATTTGTGTCTCTCGAGGGGCTCGGACGTTGTCTCGACGAAATTAGCCGAGGGATGTTGTCGGATGTCGATGCTTCGCGAGAGCTTTATTGCGGAAGCTGTCGCGACAACAAGAAGCAAGCGGAATCGCTTAACGAGATTACGGTGTTTGTCCGCAAACTCGGATTAAACTCGGCGTGAAAAAATGATTACCGCCACGATATTCGTTATTATTACCGTCTAGGGAATTTTGAACGAATTAAGTTCCTCGCACGGAGACAAAATAGTATGCTGCAAACACTGTTTTAAACAGTCGTCATGAATAAATGACAATATTTTTTGTTAGGGAGAGTATACTTGTGCATAAAAATATGCTGTTTCAATTGCAATTTTTACGAAGACTAAAACGTATTCGTAAATTTCAAGATGTTTTGAACATTTGAAGGCTAAAACGAAATGAAATAAAAAAATTGTGAAATAAACGAAATAAACGAAATAAAATAAAATAAAAATAAACTGTGGACTTTATGCATTTATGCATTTAAGAAGAATTTAAACACACATTTGTATTTGATGTATTGTATTATATTGATGACTATTGTATTACATTCAACTCATTAAAATGATTAAGAAAGGAAATAAATGTTTGCTAATTTCCTGTATCCTTCAATCAATACAGACAACTTCTATTTTGCAGAAAGATGCGCAGACTACCGATTATTACAATTGTTAATTCATAATCGAATCGTTTATAAAAGAAACGGAAGTAATGTCACAAATAGCAGACTATGAAGAAAGAAATGAAGAAAATAAAAATAATGAAGGAGAACACTGTCAGCGGCACAGCAATATCAGCAAAAGGGAAGGAAGATAAGAAAGATAACGACTGAGAACGGTGTCATGCGAAATTCCAATTAATTAAGCGGAACTAAAGCGTGATAGGAGTTGTAAATAGTTGAATGTGTAGACGATTCTTAATCAAGGATCGCCCTATTTTTACGTGCGCGAAAATTTTCATGAAATACAGCGACTTCATATTCGACGAGTACGCGCCGGGAAATACGGAAGTATTTTTTGCAGCAACCGTGGGCCGCTTCACTTGAAATTCATCCACCATCCTATCATGAATATGCATCTTAGCTGGCGCTGCTATTCCGAACGCAAGCGAGAAAACACTTCTTGTTTAATTATAAAGACCGATATACGTGTGCCGCTTACATAGAGAACGCAGCACATTGATTCTTCGGATATAGTATACTGCAGCGCAACTAAATATACATATTTATATATAATATATATAAATTTATATATTTCGGAGCTTATTAAGACGCGTTTCCATCCGTATGTCATACTCGCTAACGAACTTTCCAAACAAAATTGTTTTAAAAACTTGCCCCTACCGGAATGCAGATTTCAGCCTCCTCAGATATCAAGCAGAAGAAATCGAGGAGAAAGATTCTGTCTTTTTCATAAATGGTGTCATTATACCGCCTACTTTTATGCAAATTTACATTTTTGCAAAACGGTGAAATGGTGAATCGTTAAAATGGTAAAATGGTACAATAGTAAAATGGGGAAATGATAAAATGATGAAATAATGAAATGGTAAAATGGTAAATTGGTAAATTGGTAAATTAATAAAATGGTAAATTGGTAAAATGGTAAATTGGTGAAAATGGTAAATTGGTGAAAATGGTAAATTGATAAAATGGTAAATTGGTCAAATGGTAAATTGGTCAAATGATAAATTGGTAAAATTATAGAATGGTAGAACATTAAAATGGCAAAAAAGACACGAACCGTACACCCACTATGAAAATTGTCTTTTACAAGTGTTATCATAATAATGCCTACGTTTATCGAATATTACATTTTTGTAAAATGGTAAAATAATAAAATGATGAAATGGTAAAGTGGTAAAATAGTAAAATGACAGAATGATAAAGCAAAAAAATTATGAAATGGTAAAATCCAAAAATTTACATTCTTATAAACAAATGCAGGATATAATAACCTAAGAATACTATTGATGGCTCGCCAAATAATGGAACTAAAAGTAGAACGAACTCGATTAAGTTCCCGATTATTCCGGAAACCTGAATGCGACAACAGGACCATCGACATAATTAACCTGCACCCTGGTTATCCGAATCGGAAACGTTTGGATCCGCGATCACGATCATTATTGCATAATCGCATTCCCGCGATACAGATTGAATTACGCGTCCGCGAGAGATGGCACGAGCGAAAGTTCAACTAAAAATAAGAGACGGACGCAGAAGCGTCGCGCGTCGTTGCGTCCGACGGCGCTTGACCTCTTATCCGCGATCTTAATTTCTCGAATGGCCCGAGATCTGCCGATTACGCGCGGGACGTGCGAAATCCGCGCGACGATCGCGCAGCGTCAACGAAAGACATTCAAGGATCCATTACGCGTCGCTTTAATTTGACGCGAGAACTGTCATTAACTGCGACCGACGCGATTCCCGGTTTCATCTTCATGATCGCGTATGGGTTTACCGATCGCGTTTCGCCACGTTGCACTTTTCAGACGCGACAGATTAAATTTCTAGTCGTTAACAGTCCCAAGCGACTAGTTAACGGTCAATAAGGCGACGTTGATCTCTTACTATTTTCGAAATATAAAGGACATCAAAATACTTAATACAAAGTTGTAGACAAATTTTTTGGTTTCATCAAAAATGCGGTATGAAAAAGAGTAAGAAGAATCTCAATGTTTTAGTATTTGTTTACACGTTTGTAAAGAAATTACAATTTGATTTTATGGATTTGATGACCAGTTTGCCGTGCAATGACCAGCATATTTTTTATTAATTTTGCTATTACTCAAAATGACAATAAAGAATTCGCATTTTTGCAATATTTCTATCGGAGCCCATAACGAAAATCTAAAAAATGCCTTTTGTATTGAAGTAATTTTGTTTCCATATGGAACGAATGAATAGCATTCATATTTAGTAGATCGTGTATGAAATAATTGTCACGACACTGACAGAAAAACAAGAGCAACGTTTATAAAAATTGTGATCGAATGCAAATTTTAGTTAATATATCAGATATAAAGTAAAAAATTTATGCAATTTGCACGTTGATGTAAATCATAGATCTTCAAACAAGTTTGCGAAAGTAGCAAGCTATCAACTTATTTTCTCTATCATAGTGAAACTGAAATAATAATTTGACTGTGGATGTTACGGATTTATGGATTTATTAATAAAGCAGTAAAAATAGTTAAAGAATTTAAAGTCACACTTGCATTGTATTTGACTCGTTAAAATGATTGAGAAAAAAATAAATGTTTGTTAAGCTGCTGTATGTTGCAGTCAGCGGACACAACTCTAATAATTTTTCTTTTACCAATTTTAATCATTTTAATTTTAGCAACACTAATAACTTTAATTTTAGCAATTTTAGTAATTAACGACATTACTAAGGTTATATTAATTTTACATTACCGTATAGTATAATAAATATCGTGTCCAGTCTTATCAGTTAATGGTCAGATGATCGAGAAAATGGAAAAAAAATGGTGGAAAGAACTCCAGAAGTCATGGCGACAAAAATCGACAGAAAAAGCTGAACTGAACCTTTGACAGAGTTAACGTTGCAAATGAAGCATAAACGCTTCGTCTTATCTTTCTACCCAAAGGCCGAAGACCCAAAGAATCGGAGTTGCTCTTCAGATACGAGGATTTATGAAGATTTCGATAGAATGAAGAAATCAAGCAGAACAAGACTAGGGTGACTGAACTGGTAAAAAGGAAAACGAAAAACGAGTTAAACAAAATGTCTCTGGAATGAGCAAGATCTTCGCGTTCTTTTAAAATCTGTCAGATTCAGCACCAACGTTAACTACATTCTAAATGTCAAAACGCCTGCGACGTTTATGACAAATGCTACCAGCTAATTTCCTCCGATTTTGATTACACATTTCGATACCATGACGGTAATACGAAATTTAATCAAGATTTTATTACAAATTAGCTACAAGCTGCTGTATAATGTTCCATAAAACTCCTTCTCTAATTCACAGCTCCTTCGCAAATTCCGTTTATATCTCTATCATTAAAACACCCAATTTTCGAATCGTAACATAAATTTCGCATATAATAGAACGTTTAGGTATAATATCAATTTTGAATCTTTATCAAAAATTAGCTGCAAACTTTTATGAATTTCCAAATATTTCTAGTCTGTCTAGAGTATAA
>CM052152.1:28019-41182 GCA_028455555.1 Augochlorella aurata | reverse complement strand
ATAATTTAATTAAGTATGTTATATAAAATTATGAAACTAATAAATAAATTATTACTGTTTGATATATGCGTATTCTCGCTAAGAAAATTTATTATAAATTGAATAACTCGTTGATAGGAAACAATAATAATTGAATTAATATTTACAAGGTGGCAAAAACTTATTTTCATTAATTTAATTAATATTAAAAAATTGTCGATAAAATAAAAAACGTTAGTTATTTACATCCGCCCCAGAGTGTAATTCGCTGCTTTGCCGCGGGTGTTGATAGTCATGTGGCGGTAGTATCACTCTTCCATCTTGGTTTATGTCTTTTGCGATACAATAGCCAACATGGTGCGTACGTTTTGATCATTCCTAGTTTTAATCAGTAAAAATCATAGCGATCTCTCGTTAAATGTGTAAACGAATCATTTTGTAACGTATTAATAAGTACATAGAACAAAAAAATCGAAATATGGTTTGTTTAAATCTGTTTTAACATATTCGTTGGACGTAGTTTTGAAAGTTTAGGTTATGTGCAAGTATTGCTAGTGTTTCTCAGTTTCTTTTTTGTGTATATCGACATCGAGCGAAAGATAAGTTGAATTTGGAAGCATAATCTGTAAAAATAAAATGAGATTTATTTTTGCAGAGTCGCGTCAGGACCAAGACGGTCAAAAAGGCCGCCAAGCTCATCATCGAGAAATACTACACTCGATTGACTATGGATTTCCATACCAACAAGAGGATATGCGAAGAAATTGCTATTATTCCTAGCAAATCTCTGCGTAACAAAATCGCTGGGTAAATATATTTTTACATTTTAGTTTGTGATGTTACTTCTTGAGTCGATTTCCGATTTCACTGTACCTGACGGTACAACAAAGTAATAAGAAATAATTTGTCCTCAGTGTAAAAATCTAAGACTGTACTATTGTTTGTTGAACAGATTTGTTACGCATTTAATGAAACGTCTGAGACACAGCCAAGTGCGTGGTATTTCAATCAAACTGCAAGAGGAAGAGAGGGAACGCAGAGACAACTATGTTCCTGAAGTCTCTGCCCTGGAACACGACATCATTGAGGTTGATCCAGAAACCAAGGAAATGTTACAGATGCTTGGTTTCAACAATATTCCTGGACTCCAACTCACACAATCTCAATTACCACCATATAGCAGACGTTCTTAAATTTTATAATAAATATGTTTGTTAGTGTTGCACTTTTTAATAAAAATGCAAGCTGACATTCTAAAATAGTAATCTTTTTTTAAGTTCTTTATAATTATATAAGTCCGCAATGTGTAATGTTGCCGCTATAAGTGTCAACTGAATTCGTTAGAAACAGTTTTAAGTTGAAATAGAATATCCGAATAACACGAACCATAGTTCGTACCGCTTTAAATTATTCGAGAGCGTCATGAAAAATTAATAGCAATTTTGTATCGACGTACGCATGCGTGAAAGTCGGCCATTTTAATTGAATGAGAAAGTTTACTTTCTTTTCATGGTATACAATGTAATTTAAAAAACTTCGCTTACGTACAAAATTTCATGATGAATATTAATAGATTTATTGATGATTCAGTTTCAGTAAAAAGACGCATACTACAAAACAATCAATTCATTTTTCAGGGAACATTCAAGCGATGCGATATCAAATTTACCAACGCTACCTCGGCGTATCAAATATCGAAAATACATTGAGGAATAGGTTTTTCAATAGAAGCAACGTTTCATTCCTACGTGTGTGCATTATCGGTGAAAACGTGTCGCCCTTCTTCGGCACCCACACGAATGGGCCGGACCTGGCTAACTCGTTCAGAGGCTGCACGACCTAGCACGATCCAAGGCTAGGGAGCCTAGCCCAACCTGAATAGTAGGTGGCGAGGTTCGATGAAAAGAGAAAGAGAGAATACGGTATTCTCATTGCGACGTCGCGAAATTCTGGTGACACAACGCGATGACGGAGAGGGCGGAAGAAAGTTTCTCTCCGCTCTGATTGGTCGACAACTCGGTGTTGCGACAGTGCTGCCCTCATAGACAAACACGTCCTGCAAGTGGGAGAGTACGTACAGATGCTCGCAAAATTTTCGTAATATGTAAGTTGCACACAGCCTTCTGTTCAAAATAGTATTGTAGATAATTATTCGGAAATATTTCTCTGGATCGTATTAGAAAAATGAGAAAATCAACGATGTATTCGACATTTGTCGTACACAATTAGTGTGGGACACACACTTCATTGTTTATCATTTTTATAGACTGTTGTATACCAACTTCATTTCATATCTAAAATTATCTATAGAGAGTTTCTTATTTTCTATCCGATTTAAGCATCCTTAAATCTCCTAAACACTGATCTTACCCGATTACGTTAATGCTCTTATGATTCTTAAACCTCTCCAAATCGGAGCTTGGAACCCGTTAAACTGACAAACAGTACATTGTGAACGCGTTTTCAATCAAGTTTCGCCGTATCTCATTTGTTATACAACAATATTTTTGAATATTGTAGGTTGGTATTGAACGATATCAGTTGAAACACGCTTCATTTCAGTAATAGGCGGCCACTCCACTCCTATTATGCAAGTTTGGTGCAATAGGAGTGCAGTGAACAGCTACTACAACTATGAGTGTATGTTACACTTTGCATTTACAACGTTGAATTACTCTTTGTACTTACTGCCATTATATCAAGACATTCCACTTGATAGATCATTGTACCGAACCCTTCGATGTAGCACGCATATATTTCATGAATTTCGCAAATAATTGGAAGTTTTCGCAGTGAGTGTACTGCGCGCTTCGCATGAGCGCTCGTTCGCATTGGTTCCGTCTCACCCCCCGACGTTTCTCCTTCTCCAGAGAGGCTTGCGCATTGGAGGCTGCGCAACGAGAGTAGCGGGGTTAGAGGACGCGACGGCGTAGAGGTCTCGAAACGCGACGTCGCGGAGGGAATAGCCTAACCGCGGTCACACGCCTGCGAATGATCGGAACTCTCTGGACGCAGGGAGGAGAGACTGTACGACCGGCGAGTCAGTCGACTATTCGTGGTCTGTGACTCTGGAGGTAGCCCGACCACCGCAGAACCGAGCCCGACGCAGCTCGGTTGCGTTCGGTCGGTAGTCGGGGCCAGTCGGGCGCTCCGTTGCTCGTTTTCGGTCTGCTCAGTTTTCCTCAGTCCGTCGTGGTTGCGCATCGGGAACGGTTGGATCCTTTCTTCTTTTTTTTTGTTCCGTTAAAGGGACTGGTACGCGCTGGTGCCCTTATTCCACGCGCTATGTGACGGACATCGCGGGGCGCCGAAGCGTACCCCGGACACGTTTTCTCTATCATTCCCACCCTGTCCTCCGGCAGCTACTGCTCTCCTTTGGCTCTCGTCGGGCCGCGAGAGAACGTGAGAATCGCGGGAGGGTGGGAGGGAGAGGATAGACACGGAAAGACGGAGAAAGAGAGAGAGAGAAGGAAAGAACACGTTGTAAACGCAGGCACGTACATATACGCAGGCACTCGCCGACGAAGGGGCCACGAGGGCCCCGTGGAATCGTGCCTAGGGAAACATGGAGTGTCCACATCTTGCTCAAAGCGTCCAATTCGGCAGTAACGACGTAGAAGCAAGCTGCACGAAGGATCTACCGTTCGTCTGTGCAGGTATGGCCCGATATAAAAGCACCCAGACCCCTCTATCCGTCCTCCTACGAAGAGAGCAAGAGTGAAAGAGAGAGAGAGAGAGAGAGTGAGAAAGAAAGAGAGGCGTGTGTTGTCGTATCCGTGGGCCGAGGCACTCTCCGCGTTTCTTTCTCTTCCGTTCCGAAACGACAGATCCAACGACATACGCATCGTTTCTTTCTCCAAGGCTACAGCGTACCCGTTCGATCTCACGATCCTCCCTTTCGCCAAACTATTGTCTCTCTCCGGGTCTCTTTTACCGTACTTTCTTTTCTCTCCTGCGTTCTTTTATTCCTCCACTCTCTCCCTCTCCCCCCCTCTCTCTCTCTCTTTCTCATTTTTCTCCGTCTCGCTTGGTTCCCTTCCTCTTTCTCCCTTGCCTCTCGTGACCGAGGCCCCGGCCGTTCCTCTCGCGGCCTTGAGGCGTCGTACCCGACAAGACGGAGCAGAAACCATTCCTATTTCCCGTCGCGAAAAGAAGCGTGCTCCGAAACGACCGTAATCAGTAGCCTATGTTCTCCTCTCTGCATGCAACCATTTTTCCCCCTTTCCCGTCGACGCTGCTCGATAGACACCTCGCTCCGTCGACGATACCTCGGACTCGGACGCGCAACCCAACGTACCCGTTTGCATGTATCGCGGATCGAACTCGTCGTGCCACGATATATACGTGTCCTACGGCGGTATATAAGTACACTGTGTGTGATACCACCGGAGAAAGAGAGAGATGGAAAGGGAGAGAGAAAGAGAGAGAGAGAGGAGCGTCACGCGCGCGTGGACACAGCCGCGGCCCTGTGTGCGAGGATGTGAAAAGTCCACTCCTTGACGCATTCGTATATCTCTCTGGCGCGATATAAGTTGGTGTCTGTGTGCATGCTCCGTTCATGGGTGTTCTCTCTTTCTCTCTCGCGCTCGACGGACCGAAGAGCGTCGCGCGGACGGTGCGCGTGTGCATCGTCCTGCTGGGAGTTCTCAGTATGCGGCGCGGCCGTCATTGGAAAATCAATACCAGACAGCACTAATCAGCTGGCCCCGAGATCTGTCATTAGAACTCGCCAGATAAACGTGCTCTCCGCGGCTCTGTCCGGTCGTGTTATTCCGTCCTTTTTCTCCTCCCCACCGCTCGGCCGCTTTTCTCGATTTTATTGCGCCGCTTCCGGCTCCGCGAACGAGACACCGCCTCGAGATTTCTCGAGAAGCATCGGGGGCCGCCAGACGCGTTCGAAAAATCAATGAGAGAATGCCACACCGCAGCCTCGTGTAGGCAGTTTTTCCCTTATTCCCGACGTTGCTGCCGTAGCCGCTTGCTGCTGCTTTCTCCTCCTCCTCCGCGGATAGAGAGAGAGAGAGAGAAAGAGAGAGACCGTCCGTCTCTTTGTCCTTTCTCTTTGCACGGCCTCTAGTACTATATTTACCCGAAATATGCGCAATACTTTTATTGCTCCCTTTGAAGGAGGCCCCCCCGACCCTGGCTACCCACCGGACTCTCGCACGCGTTTTACAATCGTTCTCTGCTTCGGCTTCGTGACCACCGGCTCGCCTCTTTTCTCTGTCTCTCGTTACGGAGGCCAGCGGAGCCGGCAGGAAGAGAAGCGTTTTACAATCGACGCGGCTCTCGCGAACGGGTTTCGCGACAGACTGCTGCGGACTCTCTCGCGGAGTCGTCGTTTAATCGTAACAAGTTCCCAGAAGAGACCGCGGTGCGTTACGTAAATAAGAAACCGCCGGAGTGCCTTTCGTCGTCCCGTCGAGAACGTACGAGCGCGTCGGCCCTAAACGCGTTTCGCGAAACGTGTCCGTCCCATCTATCCTTCTCTCTCTCTCTCTCTCTCTCTCTCTCTCTCTCTCTCTCTCTCTCTCTCGGTCTCCCTCTAATCCGGCGTGTTCCGGCGAGGGGAGAAAAGAGAAAAGGGTTTCGGGTGGGGGAGCAGACGGATAGTCGCGGAGAGAGTCCGCATTTTCGAAGCGTGCACGATGAGTCAGACGGAAGATTTTTCTCCTGTCGACGGTCACCGGATGACCGACGCATCGTAGGTCACGCTCGATTTTCGGCCATCGGACCTGTGCCTCCCTCGCGAGATTCACGCTCAGCGACTCGCGCGACACAGCTCCAGGCTGCGAGATCAATTTAAATATCCCCTATGGTCTCGCGAGCCACGCTTCGCTCTCCGCACCGCGCCGGGCAAGAATTACCGCAGGCGGTCGCACGAATCGCGCACAGGAGAAAAATCGTCCCTTGTGGGCTATGAAAGAACCCCATGCTCCACACCTTCCCTTCCCTTCCTCCCTCCCTCCCCACTTCTTCTGCCTCTTTTCCTGCGCTGCAAGCTGGTTCGGGTACGACGTAGCAAAATCGATAACAGCGTCGTTGCTAATCGGATGCCCCGATATATACGGGTGCCACCACTGCCTTAACGAATTTTTCTTCCATTCTGTTACACATCGGCCCTCGAGACCGCTGCTCCATGTGTCGGTCCGTGACGTGACGCGGGTCGTGTCGGGTCGGCTCGGGTCGGCATCCTGCATCCAGCTCGATGCGCGGAGCTACGCACGAAAATTTCTTCCACACGAAAGCGCACAGTAGGTGTGGCGACGCGAATCGTTTCGTCGTCCAGGCGAGACGGACGCGAACGATCTCCACCTCGATCTCATTTCGGTAGCTTCGATCACCGATATCCATCTTTCAACGAACGTGAAATTCGAGACCCCGTGTTCGTACCTGCATCGCGGCGCGGAACGGCCACGATCTTCCAAGAATACATCGGCCGCGGAAAAATATTTCGCACGACCGCGGACCGTTTTAGAGCGATCGAGGATCGATCACTGCCGAATTTCTCGCCTCCGCGAATGCCCCTCTAGGGTGTCGAATTCGAAACCACGCCGTTTCACAGCGACGCAATCGCGAAATGAACGCGTGTGCCCTTCTGGAAACGAGCTCCGCTCGACAGATCGAATTACGCCTGACTCGAACCGACGTCGTTTCAATTTTTATGCAGCTACGCTCTTTTCCTTTCGGCAAATCTCGCGACTTCTTCGCAGTGTGGCCAACTCTATGTTCGCCGGAACGGTAAACCGCGCCGGGAAATCCACTTCTGAACGACGCCTGCTTAATTGTTCAATTAGCCGGGGACACGATCAATTGTGTTGAGCTATGATCCACGAATTCTTGGTTTCGGAATCGGAGATCGCCTCTCCGTGCGACCCGGGCCGAAAGAAAGAAACGAGCATGCAAAATCTCGAACCCGATAGAATTGCGAGACATTTCGCGATCGATCGACTGCGAAGGGGGTGTGTCGAACAGCCTTCCATCCATTCACCCTGGTTTTACGCGCTCTCTCGAGAATTACGTAAGCGGGAACGAGTCAAAAAGATGGTGCACCGTCGTGGTATTCGTGATATTTAGCGATCGTCGAGCGTCGAAGTGAATACAGCATCCGAATATAGAGTCGAAGCAATTGCGTCCTATTGAAAAGGAATCTTTACAGCGTATTTTATTCTTTCAACCTGCTGCTGCTAGAGATATGTGGATTTGTTAAGGTCCTCATGGCTGCAATGGCTCAAACGACCAGCATTCGTGTCTATAGAGATAATATTTTGTCCTATGCGAAGAACTTTTCTTCAGCACCGATACTTTAACCACTACAACTTTACAAAATTGCTTTACGAAAAATTAGTGCTGAACTTTCAAGTTTGCTATTAGCCACTGCTAGACTTAAACATTACTGCAGGAAATTGTCAGATACGCACACTTAAATGTGCTATTCGCAAGACCAAATATAAATTCGATTTGATATTTGGCTGTGTAACTAGTTCAATCGTTTATTTGCAACTTAGGGGCTCGGTACGCGAATCTAACATCGCTGACAATATGGCGTCGGACAACCTCGAAGCGATTATCTTGGATTCTTCGTCTCGATTCAAGTTTATTATGATTTTACTGTACCAGCTTCTTTTATTTCCTGTTTCGTAAAGTTCATTGAGCTGCCCAAATAGGGCTTTAATATGCCAAATACCTTGTCTAGTTTGAACTAGCATAATGGCTATCTAATGTTTAGCATTCTCATTGAAGCTACCAGATATTTTCCGGCCTTGCATTATTATATACCTTAGTGGTATCGCTAATCATTTAATTATTGTCGACAGTATGTGGAACCGAGAAGAGTACTTGGCTGTGTCTCTACTGCGGCGCGGTGCACTGCGGACGCTACGTGTCGGGCCACGCGTTGCAGCATCATGAACAAGATACTCAGCATTGCGTTTGCATAGACTGTGAGAACCTGGCAGTATTCTGGTAAGTTTCCAATCGTGTCCTAATCGATGGTCTTGAAATACTACCTTGTTCTTTAACGCTAAACCTATCGAGCACTAAAAGTGACTGGTCCGTATTGCTTCATAACAATTACAAGATTCAACTAACAACTTGGATTCACAAATTTATTCGGTCGTTTCATCCGAAAGAGTCTTTACAATTTCAGCAAATTCAAATTTAAAAATATGAATCCAGTCATTTTGTGACCTACGGCACGGTAGGTTTAGCCTTCAAAAGCAAAGAAAAACTAGACATTTCGACACTTTCCTCGCAAATCCTAAGCATTTCCTTGTTACAGTTACATGTGCGACGAGTACGTCGTGAACGACACGTCGAACGGCCAGATCGAGAAGATCCGTCGCATCACGTTCCGCAAAGATGAGCACAAGGAGAATGACGAGAACTGGAACACGTCGCCGTCGACGACACCGTCGTCGCGACGGGAGAACAGCGACAACGACAACGACGCAGACGCTCTGTGGAAAGCGGAAGTGGTTGTGAGGAACCTGCGGCCGAGAACGGCGAGGAAGAGGCTACACTCCCTGGATGGAACGAGCGGGGATAACCGGCCGGCGACCAAGCGTAGAAGCTCCAAGATTACCAAAGAGAAGAAGGTCGTCGGCCTGAGGAATCTCGGCAACACCTGTTTCATGAACGTCGTGCTCCAATCGTTCAATAACATCAGCCATTTCTGCGAGTATCTGACGCAGATGCCATGTCTCGAGGGCATACCGTTCGACGAATCGCCGACGCACAGGGGGCGAATTGTCACCCCTGGAAGAGCGAAAGAGCTGAGCATGAGCGATGCTCTCCTGGCCGAGGAGCTTAGGAAAGTTCTGCTCGGCTTGAATCTGGGCGGCTCGAACGGCCAAGCAATCTCTCCAGAATGTCTTTTCTTGGTGATCTGGAAGGTCGTGCCGAGATTTCGCGGCTACCAGCAGCAGGACGCACACGAGTTTCTCACCTACATGCTCGACAGACTGCACACGGAACTCCTGCAGCTGCTGCCTAGACTGGGACACGAGCCTCTGGGTCTCAGAGGCAAGCAGAGCATTGTCACAGCCGTCTTTGGGGGCACACTCCTTAGCGTGGTAAGTCGCCGTCAATTTCCGGGACACTTGGCGGTGCGGGTGACGATGTTCCTACGAGCCACTCCACGTTGAATCGCATAAAACATGGCCACCGAATTATTTCTAAGCCGCAGAACTTGATGCTTGTCTTGGAAACTTCGGTTTTATGGAATTTTATTAGGATGTGTAATAAGTCCGTTTGCGGATCTCTGTCACTTAGGAGAAGACAAGGAAAATTACATGAATTTAAAGCAATAGTTCAGATGTAGTTTGAGATGTGTTATTGTAGCGGTATTTCTCTGCAACTTAGCTTAAATGAAAGTTGCAAGTGGCTACCTTAAGACAGGGTAGATTAGGCTAAAATTGTATAATAAGTCTGTTCGAAAAGAAAAAAGAAGGAAACGCGAACGGACTTATTACACAACCTAATAATTTTCTAGCTTAACCTATTTGCATCATCTGTTGGACATATGTGCATGAAACCGACGTTGAACAAAACGGTTTTTATCAAAAATACAGTGTCTAAAACGACTAATACACAATATTATACCTCAAATATCTCATTTTATTTTTTTTACAAACAAAGGAAAAACAAAAATTGCGACTTATTACCTGCCACGGTTACTCATTAGGACATTGTATTTTAAATAATTTTATTTCATATATAAGAAAAATAAGTCGCAAAGCGCCTTGTCTCGAGAAAAGGTGTAATAAAAAAAAAGAAAATTTTGTTACGGGCCTGACGTAAAATCGACAGCTGATGGCCAGCTGTGGTTTATGTTGAAGGAAAATATTGCACCATGAATTAAGGAACGGCCACGGCGAAATGCTACCACAAGCACTCAAATATGGTCTGTCACATCTGAAGAACATTTAGCAACTGGTAATAAGAAACAGAAGTAACAATTAAGAAACAGTCGTGGCGCGCGGAATATTCCGCGCTCGGTGATAGTAGACGGTCGTGGCGCGCGGAATATTCCGCGCTTCGATGCAAATGGGTTAAAAAGAAACTTGCTAGATAAACAACGAGTCCTGCGAGTATTAGGATAATCGATGACCACTTGGAATGGCTCGTACCGGTGGTTGCGTTTCGTCGCTCTGACGCGGAACGATTGAAGAAGTGTCTTGTTCCAAATGTTCGTACTGTTGGAAAGTCATTTTATTCATTTTCTTCTTGGGAGAAGCGCGGACGAATTATGGATCGCGTTTCCTCGCGCAGGTCCATTGCATGAACTGCCGAACAGATTCCAAGACGCACGAGCCGTTCCAGGATCTGTCGTTGGACATACCGGACAGACTGCAACGACGGACGAAAGAACAGGAAGAGGTCTGCAGTCTGACGTACAGTCTGACGAGATTCTTCAAAGTCGAGGAGCTGGCGGACAGCGAGCTCTACTTCTGCGACAATTGCATGGGGAAGCAAAGGTCCACCAAGAGGTTCTGGATACACAGGCTGCCTAATGTTAGCATCGTCGATGTTCGATAAGGACTCCACAAAGAATCGATTACGCGAATTTCTTGGCTGACGGCGACACTTGGTTTCAGGTGTTGTGCCTTCACATTAAAAGATTTAGGTGGTGCAATTCTTATCGGTCGAAGGTGGATACGCAAGTGGACTTCCCCATGAAGTCGCTCGACATGTCAGCGTTCACGGTACGAGGCGTCACTGGGACGAAGTTAGGCGGCTCAAATAGCCACCTGTACGACCTGGCTGCCGTTATCGTGCATCACGGTTCGGGGTGCGTCTTTCTACACTTAGGCTAGATTCTAATTAGACGAATCACCGTTGTCTGTTTCGTGGTACATAAAGTAAAATAGACCGTTATCTTCACGTAGTTGATAGTACAAATGTGTAAAAACCAACCCTTTTCTGGTAAAGGATCCGTGTGATTCATGCGAGTTCTTGTATCAATAACTATTTACTGTTTACTGAGACAAAAGTCACTAGCTTTAAAGAAGTTCGAGTTTTAATATCCGTTGCATTTTTTTCAGCGCTGGAACTGGACACTACACTGCCTTCGCTGTTCACGACGGACAATGGTTTCACTTTAACGACAGCTCGGTGCGGCCAGCGACCACGGACGCAGTCGCCAAGTGCAAACCATACATTTTGTTCTACGTGCGGAAAGAGTTCTCCATTCCACCCCCTTTGTGACGCCGTATCCCCAGTCAGTCCCGTCCCGACGACACGAGCTTCGACGATGACGACGACGACGACGATGAGCGATCGAACAAGAACTAACCGAATTTGACTATGAATCTGAATGGTGCATACAGTAAACGGCCAAAACGGAAGGGTGGCAAAGCCCTTCGCACTGCGTTCGGGTTTCTAAAAGAGGAACGGAGAGGTCTCCTGGCCGCGTTTCTGCCGCTATTAAGTAACTAATCTGCTCGACATCGTAGAACAGCTTGCCACACGGCACGATGCGCGAGCTTGACATTCAATATCTTATCTGCATCGTCGTTCGAAGCGAAATAGCTGATTATAGTCCTCGGCGACCTGAAATTCGGAATTTCGCTTGGCCTGCTAGCTCGTTTTCTCGGCGAATTCGAGAGGAAAAGTCTCTCAGAGAACGGCCGTCAGCGGAATGGCCCTTCCCATGAACATGTAGGGGCATGAGACGAGGGCCTCACGGCTGCCTTTCCTTTTTTAGAAACCGAGGGAAAGAAGAGTGACTAGAGGCGGATCGCGGAAACGCGTTGCCTTTAGCGTTGGATTTTCTTTGTGCTCCTTTTCGCCGGTGGCCGTTGACCACCTCCTTTCATCGAATCGATTAAAACCTCCTCGCCGCCGGACCGCGTACCGGAATCACGCGTAACCTCGTCTAGTTTTAACGCGAAAACGACTGGTCTTCTCGGTAGATAGATTTTTTCTAGGCTTAGTGCGCATCGTTGTTTCGAAGGAAGAAAGAGAAAGAGAGAGAGAGATTGATTCTGTCGCAAAACGAGAAGGAAGAACAAGCGAAGAAAGGAAGAAACAGACAAACTGAAACACACGCGTTATCCTTCATTATCCTCGGATACTTAAGAGGAAAGTAAGAGATGGAACACCACGAAAGTGTACGCGGATCATTTTACGTGCGTACGTGTCGAAGTACCACGTTATACATTCATGTATGTGTACACAGGAGAAAAAAACACGTTCTCTCATTTTCCGCCCCGTCCCCTTATCCACGATATTCCCCCTTACCATCCCCCGCCCCCATACGGTTCTCGAAGGCTCGACGACTCTTATGTGATTATTTAAAGACTTATTTTTTCTATAATGGTAAACGATAATAACGATGATAAGTTAAAAAAAAAGCGTAGCGGAGAAACGTTTTATTAAGGCGATAAACACACTCGATAAACGCGCATTCTTCGGCAAAAGACTCGCACGATGCTCGTATGACGAATAAAAGAGGCAGGAGAGAAAGAGAGCGAGAGAGAAAGATAGAATACAGAGAGAAACATGATGGAAGTAAGCGTGCAACACTATTATTGAGAATAAATGAGATATGTACGAACGACGTATAAATAAAGAACATGAACGATGAAACGATCTTTATTCGTGGCGAATATATAAGTGCGCCCGCCGATCTGCGATCTATCATAACAACCTGGTCCCCTAACAGAATGCTCTGAGTAACTTTTATAATTCTACAAATGTACAGCAAACTCGGTGCTCGATACTGTTAATTATGTACAGAAAATGTAATAAAATCATCACCCCTTCCTTTTCCTCGGCGAAAATCTAGGCCTCTGCTTGGCCGACGGCGATCGAGAAAACTTCCATCTCCACGATCGATACCTGGGAATGATCATCCGATAAAATCGCAAACACAGACAGCCAGTGTCGACCTCCTGTTCTCGGTTCTCAAAGATTCTCCTATTAATTGGCTCCTTGACGATAGATTTTCTAGGCACCAATAACTGGCTCCCGTCAGATTTCTTAGGCACCACAGTTAAAGCGCTGCCTCGGAACTGCACCTTGTTCTTTTTCCCTGAAGAGAGTCCACCTTTCGATTCTTCTTCTGGAAGGAATCCCCTGGCAGACGCGTCTGGCGTCTGCTGAGTGCTTTTCACGAAGAACACGGAATAAGGATCCTTCTTCGATCTCTCGTCGCTTCTCTTCGGCGTTTCCGTGATCTT
>CM052152.1:0-11957 GCA_028455555.1 Augochlorella aurata | reverse complement strand
TAATAAATTTCTTCTTTACATTATTCTTCATAATCCTACACAGAGCACGTTTCAAAAAATTCTATAAATTGTCCAGTTTTCGAAAAGGAGAGGTAGTAACAAAACAGAAAGTGGAGGTACAAAAACAGAATACTAAATTTACTTATATTCTCAAAAGTTTTTTGATCCAATGTATTTCTCCGGCTTGATAAAACAATCGCGAATTCCGATTGTATGTTCTTCTTGCTTGAATTGCCAAGCATTTTCTACTTCGGAACAATAAAATAATAATGTTTTGTTATAATATGCGTTACAATGAAGGACATATGCATACATATAGTTGTAGCGTATGTACAAAAATTCTTACTTTCATGTGAACAGTTCTTCCGATTTTCAATAGTTTCGCATCAGATGTATTTTTTATTGCTGAAAGTGCTACGGTAAATTATTCATATTTTATCTAAGAGATTTTGTCTACATTCAACGAAACGAATGAATCAAGACTTACATAAAACACGCATATTGTCGCCCGATGACATTAATCTTTGAAGTCTACATCTCTTTATTGATTGCCTCGGGTGATACTGTTATTTTAAAAAATCAAAATTATGGTGCCAAATTTCAATACGAATCTATTTTTCAAAGTATTTTTATCATTTAAAATTTTGTATATGCTGAATTATGCTTACTTTTTTTATAACTTTTTGTAAATCCATCGAAGCTAGATAGCCTAAAATCATGATTTATAATAAAAAGAATAACAAAGCTATGCAGCAGGATTGTTCTCATGTTTGTGATTGGGTACGTTGCGTCGCGTCGGTCGATTACGCTGCCCTCTATCTCGACTCTGTTGAACTGCTCATCAGTGACGTTACGGGTGAAGTCACGTAACATTCACACAACGGTGTCATTCATATTTCATTGCATTTTATCTAGGGTAGAACGACGGTAGAGGTAGAACGAATCTAGAGAACTTAGAACATATTCACTAGACAATAAAATTGCAGATATTTTATATGAAGTAATATTCCAATAAATTACCAATATCACAGTTGATAAAATTCAAAAGAAAAGACACGTGGCAACAATATCACGAAAACAAATGGTTCGTTCAGTGACTTTTATTTAGTTGATTATTTTGATGAGGTTAAGGTAACGCACGATTACTCCAAAACGTAAACATTGTTGAGATATCTGTAATATTATCTTTAAGCAAAAAGCCACATATGTTGAACATATTTTTCCAAAATAGTGCAGAGTAACATCAGCAGAGACTGACACCGTTTGTTTTTCATTTTTGGTCGCAATAACCATACACATTTATAAAGGTTTACGTATTCGAGGAACAGGAACCTAAGTTTTTGATGGCTTTTTCACAATCGAATTCAAGAGGTACTATCATTTGTAATTTTACGATGTTCCGAAATATAAAGCGATTATTTTATTTGGATTGGTTGTAGAATTGCAAAACAGGAAAATCTTAGAGGAATTGCAACTGAAAAAGCAAATGTTATTGAAACAAGGTGTAGCACCAACACTGAACACTTCTGTAGCACTTACACCAGCAGGATCTCCCTCTAATTTGGTAACACATTTTTCATACTGCTAATTTATAGTAACTCAAAATAGCCATGTATTAAAAGATTATTTTAAAAATTTTTTTTCTCAAATTTCAAAACATTATAGCATATACTCAACTGTGCGTTTTTCTTCAGCCTTCAACACAACCTACCGATGGCATTGCAATGAGTGCGTCGCAAAGAGCAGCCTTGCATAGTGCTCATGCTGCTTCATCAGGATACTTTGTCACCCAAGACTCCTCTTTTGGCAATTTAATTTTACCTGTTCTACCCAGATTCGATACTAAATGAAATAATTAGCTTACATACATTCAAATTATAAATAGTAAATATTTAAGGAGACTGCATTTGTAAATAATACAATAGGAACTCAGCAAAGGGGCTAAATAATTGTTTAAGTACATATATCTTTTGCGAGAACAGAGAACAATTCGATTAAAATGGCTAGCTTACAGCTTCGCGAATTAGAAGAATACATGCAACAGTTGGATGGATTCGAGAAACCGAAAATATTGCTCGAACAATACTGCACCAGCGCGCATATCGCATCCCGCATATTATACACTGCACAGAGCCAATTCGATGACATAGAAGGTCGTGCAGTGGCTGACTTAGGGTGCGGATGCGGAATTTTGTCCCTTGGAGCACAAATGCTAGGGGCAAGCCACGTTGTTGGCTTTGAAGTAGATACTGATGCACTTCAGATACTTTCTAGGAATTGCAGTGATTTAGAGCTGTTTGTGGAAGTTGTACAATGCGATGTACTTCAGTATCTACCAGGTATGTACAAAATTATTCATTTTATTCATTTAACATCACACATGTTTTCGTATAATTGCGTTGTAGGAAAATTCGAGAAATACTTTGATACAGTGGTGATGAATCCACCTTTCGGGACGAAACACAATACGGGAATAGACATGAAGTTTCTGGAAGTTGCCACGAAACTCGCATCAAACGCCGTGTACTCTTTGCACAAAACGAGCACGCGTAATTACGTGCTCGAAAAAGCGGCACGGTTCGGCGCGAAAGGGAAAGTCATCGCCGAACTAAGATACGACCTGCCAAAAGCATACAAATTCCATAAGAAAGTCACTGTGGATGTTGAAGTGGATTTTATACGATTCGAATTAAACCGTTGAATATTTTCAAGACACCAGCACGTTCTATTCGAACTTGATGCCCTGAGCCAATGGCAAATCGTTTCCATAATTAATCGTGATAGTTGCACGTCGCATGTAATGCTTCCATGCATCGCTGCCACTTTCGCGGCCACCTCCAGTCGCTTTCTCTCCTCCGAATGCACCGCCAATTTCAGCGCCACTTGTTCCAATGTTTACGTTCACTATTCCACAGTCGGAACCATGGGGACCAATCCACTGCACAAAATAAATTTGTACAATCATCACCTCCAAGTAGATGAAAATATAAATTACATTATCATCTGCTTACCCGGAACACATTTTCTAGGCTTTTGGTAAACAGAGAACTGCTCAGCCCCTGTTGCACGCCATTGTTCAGAGCTACAGCGTCTTCCAAAGAGTTTGCCTCAAAGATGTAGACTATTGGCGCGAATGTTTCGATCTGAACTATTTCAGCATCGGCCGACAAACCGGAAATGATTGTTGGCTCCACGTAAAAGCCTGGTCTGTCTATCTGCTTTCCACCGAATTCTATTTTACCGCCATTCTTTACAGCACTGTCAATAGCTTTCTGAAAAGGGTGGCTTTTATATTAAATCTTGAAGCATGGGTACCTTTTATATACCTACCTTGTATCCGTCGACTGCATGCTGATTATGCAGTGGTCCGTATAAAGTATTATTTTCTAGAGGATCACCTATCCGCTCCAAAATGCTCTCATACGCTTTTTTTAATTTTCCTGAAGAATGTAATTCGTTTAAAGCAACATTTTTGCAAAAGTTGAAACTAATTTTTATATTTGCTTACCTAGAAATTCGTTTTTGATTTTATTGTGCAGAATTAATCTTCTCGTAGTTGTGCATCTTTGACCCGCTGTGCCCACGCAAGAGAACACCGCTGCTCTCACTGCCATTTCCAGATCAGCGTCTTGGGCGACTATTAATGCATTATTGCCTCCTAATTCCAACAAAGATTTTCCGAATCGTTTCTGTACCTTCAGAGCCACTTCCTTCCCTACATTTGTACTTCCGGTGAATGAAACCAGAGGTACACTGAACACAAAAAAGCAGCAAACAGTTAAAAAGAATACATTTTTTCCATTATATGAAAAATATATTATACTCACCGCGTGTCCTCGACTATAGTTTCACCAACATCTGAACCACCTGTTACCAATGATGCAACTGACCCTGGTATACCATTCCTCTCCAAAACACTTGTGACAATTTTAGTAGTTGCAATAGACACCAAAGGAGTAGTCACTGCTCCTTTCCAGACTATAGTGTTACCACAAACCATTGCAATCGCACTATTCCAGCCATATACCTAAAAATACCCTTCTTTCAATTCCATTGATTATTATTTAATTAAATGCTACTTACTGCAACCGGAAAATTGAATGCAGAAATGACTCCCACAACTCCGAGAGGATTCCATTTCTCCATGAGAGCATGATTCTTTCTCTCTGATGGAAATATACTGCCAGGTAGTGTTCTAGATAAACCGACAGCGTAGTCACATATATCAATGAATTCTTGTACCTCACCAATACCTTCTGGCAATATCTTTCCTAAAAGATTGTTATTATTGAAATCTTTTCAAAATCTATAAATAGGGAAGGATTACCCATTTCCAGGGATACCAATCGTCCCAGAGGTTTCAAGTTATTTCTCAATTCATCTCCAATTTGTCTCACTATCTCTCCTCTTGTTGGAGCTGGTAATGCTGCCCATTGTGGCCATGCCTTACGTGCTTCTGTAATAGCATTACTTGCTTCCTGTGGGGTCGAGGTCCTAACTTTCGCTATCACTTTGCCGGTCGATGGTGACACTGATTCTATTACCTGTGTGATATTTGTATGTTAACAGTTAACTAAAAGATTTGGGTACTTGAAATACCTTGCCAGATCCTCCCCACCGGCCATCATAAAGGCCTGGATTTTCTGTGGTGAGGCCTAACTCCTTCAAAAACCCATAATTCGGATCGGTTACCATGTACCTCGCCATTTGCACTTTGGTAATATGACTACCACTTCTCGACAATAAGCGGAACATTGTCGACTCTTAGCGAGCTCCTTCGCATATGTAAGGCAATACAACAATCTTGGGGTTATCAACGTAATACCGGTTATCAGGAGGAGGAGTAGGGACATGATAAGTGAAAAGTAACAAATATTTTGATAAAACAATTGATCCCACCACTTAGACTTGTACATTATACTTTAATTACAATGTTATTTCGAAAACGATGTAAATTGACATTTAATATTTATATAGAAAATTCACGCGTGTTCGTATTTTCTTCTTATCGAAAGAACATTTCGATAAAATGCTTCGAACCATACCGAAGAGTAGGAAGTACATGGATGGCAACTGAAATGTAAAAATGGTCGCGATTTGTTCTATAACAACAACGTCAACATCATAATACGTCAGTGATTTTCACAGAATAATCAATGATTTCGAAAACTCCATGTCCACTTTCATTTCACAGTAGAAAACGCTTGATATTTGTAACTGGATACAAAGAATGGAGATTCGTTAAAAACGTTGATGCGTCGAAAATGTTTACAGCTGGTTAAAATCACGTTTAATCTTAAGAATCCGTGTCTCCACTGGAATGTAACTGGTTCAACCGGGTCGACAAAATTGGTAGCATCTTAGGTCCGAAATCAATTGGAGCACTGACCTTGTCAACGTTGGTTGATCCTATGGACATTTAACAGATGTAATGAAACAAGTCATGGATGTAAATCAGGGGAAAGTGTCTTCTAATTTAACTCACCGTGGACTTATCAAAGTTCCCTAACAATGTAGCTTTCTGCATATCATCTACTCCCTCGCATCCTGCTAAAAATGTTGGCAGGAAGTGTCCAAAGAACCATGCTATATTTACAGAAGCTAAGCTATGAATGGCTGCAGCGATTTCGTCTGCTAATAAATTGTGAGACCTGCGGTCCAAATGATAGTAAATTAGCAATGAAGTCTGCTACCAATAGGAACGTAATTTTTTAAACTTACTGTTGGAATAATACGGTAAACAACGCCATCAAGAACCTCTCCAGCAAATGCACCTTGAACACGGCTCTCTGATAAAGTCGCCATCGTAAGTTCAACTGTTCAAGACTCTGTAAACTTTGCCGGAATATGTTCACATCAGGTTGAAGAAGGGCTTGGCCGAAAGCTTCCAAGATAGCTACCAATTCCTCTTTATGTTCAACAGTTTCTTCCTCGTCAGTATGACCGAGAGTTCGTAGAACGGATGTGTTGTAGAAATACTGCCACCGATGCATTAAGATACTGTGGGGTGATAGTAATTAAAATTCTACTACTATCGTCTATGATATTATAAATAGAAGTTTTCGGTGATACCTATGGAATAATTTTAATAAAACAAGTGTGGTATCCGGATGCGCGCTAAGATCGTTTCCGACCGCCGGCCATACTTGTCCCAAACATAAACTGGTCACCGAAGGTACGAATGCCTTAAATGCGCTGCTGGGGGCTGATACGACCAATATTAAAATCTCTAATAATTGGTCTAAAGCAGGCCCCGCGGATATATTCTCTCTGCAAATGTGTTAAGTAAAAAATTGTTTCAGCGTGTTTTACTTGAATGAACTCGGAAACTTACCTAGTATAAATGTGCAGCATTCCTTGAACCGCATTCTGAGTAAATTCGGCCCCCAATTGTTGCTGTAATACTGAGAACACCGAATGCAGGAAGCTGAGTAAAATCTCGCATATACTTTGACATCTTATCATATATGGCAACAGTTCTAAAATCCGGTTGATCGTTGATCCCAAACAAGAATGCAACATCTTTTTAATCGTCGTAGACGACGAGGAACAGTCTTCTATTAGTTGGGTTAATGGCACTACTGTTATCGCAATCGTCGATTCCGAAGGTACTGGTTGACTCTCCGAACCCAAAGGTGTGGACAATGTCGACACCATAGTACCTAGCCCAATCAGGGAATTATTTATTTTGTCAATTAATCAATTATATTTTCTTTCGTCTTTACTTACTTAATAGTCTTTCTCTGATACTTCCATCGCCGTGCGGTAGAACAATTGCATTTACCAACGCCCTCCGTAGTACTTTTATTGTATCAGGTTTCAAAAACGGGTACGTTACCATGGTAATTAAATTTCTAAATACAGGCTCGTCCCATAAGACTGGTTTTAAAATTGCAGTGACACTTTGGAAAAGGTGTGTGGCAGCATGAGTTAGACTTGTCGGTGGTGGATTATCACAGAAGGTCGTATAATCTAACGCTAGGGTACAGGAATCGATGCAACTTTGACATAACGATTCCTTAGTCTTTTCTGGTCTGTTCACTATCCAATGGCACCAGGCTTGAAGGGATGCTAATAACTGGGAGTGCCTGGCAAAGAAAATACAGTATGGATATAAAATTCCTCTTAAAATGAAATAACCATAATTGAAGTTACTTACACTTCTATAAGATCTTTCACGATAATAGCCGGTTGCAACAATGCTTTATACAATTGGTTAGCTTTAGCAAATTTACAGGCATCCAATGTTTGGGACACTACTTCTTCTGCTAATGACTGATTGATGCTATGCTCATCTCCTATTAACAGAAAAAACATTGTTTTTCTATGGTTTAGTATTATCGTACTTATATGCTTAACTCACCCAGAAAGAGTGAATAGAGTCTAGCTAACGCTTGAGTAGTGGATGCTAAGTCGCGCAGATGTGCGTGTACATTAGAAGCTTCAGATTCATTTAATAAAATAACTTGGTTGCTGGCTATGGCGGCACCAAGTTCTCCAAATACTGTTAAACCCTCTCTCCACGAGCGGTACTGAAAAATTCATATCAATTAGTAACTACGAATTAAACTTAATTCATCCACAAGTGTATGTTAGATTTTACCAGTAGCGTGAATACTGGAATTGGACAAATTTCTGCTACTTTTGCTAGGCACTCCACGTTACATCTTAGAAAATGCTGCCATTCAGTTTCTTCCTAAAATACAAATATTAAGTAAATATATCATAAAGAAAATATTATTGATAAATTTCAGAAAATTATTTACATTTTCATCTAGACCCTCAGTGTCCAGATCTTTTAATGTGCGCGAATTGAGTTTGAAACTCATCTTTTGCAACACGCGCTCGGCAAGAGCTAATGCTACTGGTGCATATCGAGACTGAGTACTTTCTAAAAGAGTGGTCCAAACATCTAAACATCTTAGATATCCATTTACTGTCGAACACTGTTGGAATGTGTGATGGCATAAGACCTCTAACAACGTGTTTACCGGAAACTTGGGACACGATTCAACTCTTTTTAAATGATTCGTTACGAATAGCTGCAGATATTCCGTAAGTTTTTCCATATAACTAAAAACATTAAAAAGCATCATTAAAATGTGATTATAGTGATTGAAATGTGATCCAAAGGATTAGAGTATACAAGTAGATACCTTTCATCTACGGAATCCAAGCGTTCCATATACTGAAATAATGTCACTCCATATTGAAATATTTCTACTAATAATCTATCGGTCACATCCGGAGAATACAATGGTCGATATAAAAGCTCATTTATCGTGGTCACAGCCTGCACTGCCAACTCTATTTGTTTTCCATTCTGTTAATCAACCATATGATTAGTTGAAAGTTTCACAGGTTACTAAGCAACTGTCGATACGTAAAGTGTTAAAATATTTGTATAGGATCAAAATCCTACCATTGCTTCATGATATCTAGCACAAGTAAAAATGGCATCTAGCAGGTTCGTCGAGATATGTTCTGATAATTCGATCCAACCGAACATGTGAGCCAATACATCTAATGTAGCTATACAGACATCGCTGGTTCCTGTGGCAAGCCCTTCAACGTCTAAAATAGCCCTTACAGGTGCTATGGTTTGGCCACTGGTGGGTGAAGGAGGTGGTGTAACGGTTCCAGAGCGGCTTTGCAACTTTGTTGTTTCTTTCAGAAGTACTGCACAGGGAAGATAATATTACATTCCACTAAGGATGTACAGTGTGGTCCACCTATAGGTCTTCTTCATTTGGAATCTGTGACTACAACAAAATAGAATTTTAAAAGGAATATTACTTGTGAGGGTATCCAAAGTCAAAGGTACTTGAGCACAGAGAAACCTAAACAATTCATTTTTTCTCTGCATGGGCAAATCTTCCCTTGGTGTAGCTAGTTCCTCTGAAGCTGTTCTCAAGTAAATAAGTCCCAATAGCCTCGTATGCTTGTGACCTAATAACTTTCAATACAAAAAGGGATTGGATACACAAAACAATTCTTGAATAAATAATGTATAAGCCTTATCAGGGGTTAATGTATCTACGAACCTGCAAGATATTTGAGTAAAAGTCTGGATAAAAATGTGGCCAGTCGTGTCTTGCAATGTCTACGACTAATTTCACTACTTTATTTCTTACGAAAGGAGCCACACCTCTTTCTAATGACAGTGTGTACAAAGTGGATCTTGTGAGAGCTCTATCCTCCCATGGAAGAATCGGCCATCGTCTTCCTATTGTTGTCTACAACGATATTCCTCTTGTAAATAAAAAAACAATAATGTTAAAAATGGATGAATGTAGGGAAACATACCTCCAAAGTGGACAGAGCAAACATACTGACATAATGATTATTGGTAGAGGATAAAAAATGTAAACAAGGCCGCCAGGAGTTAATTTGCCCAGCAAACTCTTGGAAATTCCTTTCGATCGTGCGTTTTCGTTCATTGTTTGTCTCTGGCGAGAAGAATTCAGTCATAAGATGCTCCAAATTTTGAAGTGCAGCTGCATCATTGTCCTAAAAATGTAGTTCTTGTTTTATACGAATCCTGAGACTCGAGAAACATTTTTAAAAAGTTCGTAACATATGAAATATACGTATGGCATATCGGTGAGTGTCATTGAAAAATGCAAGTACAATCACGTACCATGATAGTTGAGATTGAAACACGCGTTTTGATATAAATGTGGTATAAACAGACAATAATAAAGAAATCTGGCTTTCACTTGTCAGATATCATGTTTGGAGCGACAAAATATGTAATCAAATATTACTAATTTTCCCTCGATTGGTACAGGTGACGCTAGACTTGTCCTACTTTTAGGGGAATGTTACTAGATGCCAATTCTCATGTATGCACCACATGCACAGACCAAAAAAATTAGTGTCTTCAGACAACGATTTCTGCGACTGTAACGCCTTTGGTAGAGGAAAAGTAAAGCTTAGTTCGGTGTCCGTATAGCGTCAGTCGAGGTTGTGACAAAACAATACCGACAGTTGATATTTTGGCTAACAGTTTGAGCGTCTTCTCACCACTCCAATTAGCGCTACACGGACCCCAATTGGAGTTTCATTCTTTCTTCAAAAGAGGCGCCGCAATCGCCCACATATGCACAATGCAGGGTCATCTAAAAGCATTAGTTATGGCAAAATTACGACATTAAGAAACTAAACCAAGGGCACGGAACTGTTCAGGAGAATCTGCTGCATCGATATCGTGTAAGTTAAACCAAACAACATCAACGCAAATATGATAGTTAACCAAATTTCAAGGAGCAATTAATTACGTTTCGCAATGTTGTCGTGTTTTCTTTCAATCAATCACTGTAGGTGCGTTTTTATAAAACACATTTTGCAATGAAACAAATTTTTGGAGTCTTCCGAGTTCGAGTTGTATTTTATATGTGAATAAAAAAGAAGCAAATAATAATTGGAAACACGAATAGATAAGTTCTATTATGACGTGATACGTAACTATTTCTAAACATTTCAATATTCCAGACTCCAAGTATTAAACTAAATCAAATAATAACGATTATTTTCACCGCATGAGTTCAACAGTAAAGTTGACTAGTCCACATTCGGTGTCCTCTCGTAGAAATCTTGTTTCTAATTAGAAAGCATTGTTCGTCGCAGTTAAAGCAACTGGTCCCGTTAGAGGGCACGCTCTCAAACGAACAACAAATCGCTGTGCAAAAGATAGAGCATTCGCAAAGGACTCGGCATGGTAATGTCTTGGAACAGGGTAGACGAAAAGTCTCTTCGGACGCATCTATCAACGCGTGCAGGAGCAGCGGCAGCACCAGCTTTTTGCTGCCGATTCGATGGAGTGTACTCTCCCAATCAGTGCACTCTCGTTGGGACGCGACCCGATACACGATAGCGAGAACCCGACAAAAACTAATATATCTGGCGGCGGGGAACCAGGAAGAATCTCGTGCAATCAAAGAAACACGGCGAGATCGCGGCGGTATCGGACGGTTTTCTTAACGGGGAACACCGACACCGGTCACAGCCACGGCGAAACGAGCGCGAGCGGTTCGTCTTCGGCCGATCGACCGGTCCGATAATCCCGCTTACGATTTACTGTCATTCGCGTTCGGACCGACTTCGCTCCTCTCTGCTCCTCTCTGCACCGGCTCGAGGCGGCGGGAAACAGCGGCGAGAAACAGTGCCGAGATAGTAGCCTCTGAATCGTAGCACCGATAGAGCTACAGTTGCGTTATGTTGCCGCTAATTTGGATTTATGTTCGCATTCGCACGTCGTATCCCATCCACAGTCTACCGACACGTCGCACCGCCTCCAACACTGGCCACGGCCGATCGGAGATCGCCGCCCCCCTTTTTCCACGTTCCGCAGAAAATTTAGCGAATCCCGGACCGGCTCGTCTTCTCACCGTCTCCTAAAATCCTGCGATCCACCGATTGTCGATGGATCTTGCAATTGTCGATAGTCCAGAAAGTGGACCATCGTTCAAACTTTTTCCCATTTGTTGTTGCAATCGGTGAGACTGGAAGTGCTGTCACGAAATAGTTCGATAATTTGTGTATTAAAGGATCCTTCCGGCACCTTTAAAGCTCTGAAATTCATGTTTAGTTATGACATAATTGCGATTATTATATTCTAAGTGTGACTGCAAACGAATGCTCGATCTAAAAGAGTTTTGCTGTTTTCTAAGAATTTCTTTGACGGAAAGGAAAATTGGTATTTATTACGTGCATTAGGTACATCCAGTTGACTGCTTAAATATTAGTCCGAAGGGAAGAAAATTTGATTCATAATTAACAAGTAGGTTGTGCACCTAGGAGGATAGAAATCTCCATCACGAGTCGGACTCGCCAAAGTATGCCAAAAGGATGAACAAAGTTGTACTTCGCTGAGGGAGGAGTTTGTCAAAGTATCGATCAAAGTCGCCTTGATAATTTGTTTCACTTTAAATTGTTAAATTATGAGCGAAGATTGT
>CM052151.1:10462783-10499500 GCA_028455555.1 Augochlorella aurata | reverse complement strand
GTGTAAAATTAAAAATTCGGTGATATTTGTTTAAGATATTTGCATCGCGTAGTTCTCGTACAATCGTTCTACATATTTTTGTTAATTTAAAGTGAGAGCAATCTTTTTGCTTAAAACTCACTTTACTTACATATTCAATTTTTCATCCTTTTGTTTGCTTTTTAATAACAAAAATTTAATGTGCCTTGTTCGATAAATGTAAAATTAATTAAAAGCAAATCGAAAGCACAGCAATCGATCAACCTCGACCTGTAAATAATTATTCTGGTATTGTCAAAATGAAATTATTAACGACATTATTTTGCTATTAATTCTTAATTTTTCTTAATCATTAAATAATTATTCCGGTGTATTTGATCCGCCATTGCGGACACAAAATTGTTAATATTATTTTGATGTTACCATTAATGATACTAAGTTGGAAGAATAGAATTTACGATTCATAAAGACGGTGCCCTAAGCAGACAAAATCGAAAGCAATCGTATATTATACGAGGCGCAGGGAGAGGGCTAAGGGAAACCTCGAATCAGTCGTGAAACGAATCCTTTAATCGCTTGTACTAAAATATTATAAGGCGCGTAATCGCTGCGATTGCGCCGAAATCCAACGACTAATCTCCTAACCGTAAAAGCGGTTTCATTTACTCATTCACCTGCCCTTACTGGGTACTTCACTCGCTGCTTTCCCAGATTTTAATGACAGTCGCGACTCGGTGTTGTGGGCCGTGGCTGTACAGAGTGAGTTACGAGAGATGGCACGCCTAAATGGAACCATATGCAACACAAAAATTCTTACGCTGCACAATCGTAGATCCATGTTTTTGTCTTTTTTTAAATGAGACGTCACGTAATTTATGATTAATTTGCTGTAAACTTTTTATTTACGACTTATCTTGAAAACTGCGAATGAGTTGTTCACTGTAAGATTGACTAATAAAAGGAATTGCATAATGATTGGATTATGGGAGTGGGGTAATTCCCATAGACACAGGATTATTACGATGTTATAAAATAATGTAGAAAAGATGATAAATTTATTTTAGTACCATTATTTATTGATAATAATAGTGATAAAGCTGAACTATTATTATTCATTATTATATATTAATTATATGATTTAATATAATATATTATTTATTAATAATAGTATTAACAAACTTCGCTAGTATTATTTATTATTATATATTAATTATATTATGTAACACGATAATATATTATACAATATATTATTTATTAATGTGTCATCGCGACGACGGATTCGAATAATATACGAGGGCCCCTATCCCTTACCGATCGCGGACAATTTTGATTTCGCATGGGAGCCCTCGTTGCCCCGGCGACATTATTCGTCGACTTACTTACAGGAAGCAGTAATTCCCGAGGGGCAAGCAATCTAAAACGGGCGCTTGCGATCGACCGGTTCGACGCGATTTCTCTTTCCGCTCGCGCGGTGGAAATGAATGAAGCTGGCTGCTCGAAGGTAGGAAGAAGGGCGCCGGTTCTCGGATAACCTGCACCAGATGAGATAGGATTGAATGGACGTCGTGAAGACGCGGGATAAGGTGCGGAGGGAGGAGGACGCGGCGGATGGTTGCTGAGGGACAGCCGCGCGGATGAGTGTGGCGAACGAGGCAGGAAGGAGAGGAAGAAACTTGCGAGACTGGGAGAAGGAATGCTGGGACACGCGACACGGACCAGCAAACTGAGAAAGAGAGAACGAAGAAAAGAAAGAGAGATAGAAAGAATGGGAGAGAGATAGAAAGAGAGAGAGAGAGAGAGAGAGAGAGAGAGAGAGAGAGAGAGAGAGAGAGAGAAAGAGAAATAAAGAAAGGAAGAGAAAACGGGAGAAGTGATCCGGGGCTAGAAAAGCGAACGGAAGGAGACGCGGTAGAAAATGAGAAGGATAGGGCGGGAAAAATCAGAGGGAAAAGGGTGAAGGGAGAGGTGGTCCGACGGTACACGGGCGATGAGACGAGACCAGATGAGATGAGATGATAGTGTTGCATGTAGCGCGTGCGCGTACCGACTCAATAAACATCCGTAGAAGCCTCGGTAAGACCCTGGTCTGCGCTCTGGATTACCGGCGCTACTTTCCTTTATTTTCCGGATGCAATGCCTCCCTCTTTCGACTCATCTTTACCGTGACTCTCTCACCCTGTCGAAAAAGAAACCGGACTTGTCATTCTTTATGTACTACTTCCGCCCGCCTCGATCTCCTACCGGAACTGGATTAGGGGCTGGCCGGTGTGTTTGCGAAATCGCAGTCCCCTAATCGATTTGTTCTTTGCTCGCAATTAAAGCCGTTTAATTGGATTCGGAGAACTTGCTTTGTCGCATTTAAGAATAATTTAGACCGGGGCTGTGTCTCTACGAAACTATCCGTTATCTCGCCACCGTAGTTTGTTCCTGGGAAGGGCCGATTTTAAGTAGATAGATCCTCGGTAAGAAGCGGAACTCCATTTGTCACGTACTTCGGTCTCTTGTCTACGTTTCTGGGGCGAATCGATATGCTTAAGGTTTTCCGAACATTTCATTTCCCAGCATGCACTCGTGCCGTTTAACCCTTTGCACTCGGCTGGCGATCCCAAGACGCTGTTCAAAATTGTTAGATTGGGTTTAAAAATAATTTTAACAGTAGCAAATTTATTTTTATATTTGGAAAAGTGTAACTGTTGCATAATTTTAACATTAGCGAATTTCTTAATATTTGGAAAACTGTCGATAGTGCAATTGTTGCATCAGTCACAAAACTGAACTTTCATGTGTACGATATTAGGTTATGTAAATTGGAAATATACTGGAACGTTCTGTCTGTTCTCGAAATGAATAAATATAATCAATTTTGTATCCATTTGATAATGTTTATTGTACAGTATAATTTTCATTATTACTTCTGCCCTCTTGTCGGTGTAATGGCAATTTATAAAGACAGTTTTCGAAAAGTATATGTATATTATACATTAGTAGCAGGATAACTATATTAGAACATTATAACATTATAACATTATTATATATTATCTATATTCATATATTATGTATTATAGTTCCGAGAAACTATTTTGAATTTCTAGTTAAAACAACACCGACTGCAAAGGGTTAATTGTTTCTGCTTTTAACCCCTTGCCCTATAATATCGTGTCACGCTCGTTACGAAAATTTGGAAGATAATAAAAAAAAAAAATAGTTACGTTATTCGCATCTCTTAAATTGAAATAAAATCATTAACCCTTTGCGGTCGTACTGAATTTATACATACGTATCGGATTAATTTTCGTTGAACGAACAGTAATACATAATATTCAAGATTAAATAATAAAAATGAATTTATTAATCTTTCTTAAGGTTTAGCATATATCTAACACTATAATACGTTTAAATTTTATGTAAAAGTTATAAAAATAAATAGCCTTGCTGGCTGAGAGTTGACATACGACCGCAAAGAGTTAATATTTAATAACTGAAGTGAAAATTGTCATATGATAAATCTATAAACTGTATAAATAAAATCTAATTACATAAAAAATATAAATTTTTGCGACAGCCTTTATTAGCGACAAATGCTAATCCACGTATTTGTGAAATAAGTCAAGGGGTGAAAGATTGTAAAATAGAGTCGCTGAGAATAAGATACATAAATTTTAATGCAATGAAATAATATGTATATAGTATAATAGTATAATATATACTATAATAAGGTTGTCAATGCGTGCTTGTTGCAAACGAGAAAAGAAGACTGATTCAGAATAATGTGATCGCTTTCCGTTTAAACATTGGTCGACTCGTATGTATATATTCCTTGCTAGAGATTGCATGAAAAGTGGCGTAAGTGCTGTGCAAATAACCGGACAAGCCAATTAAAACGATAGATACACCGCGTCTCTCTCATTATCCTTCGCGCATAGGCGCGACGCGATACAACTGTCGCTTCGCCGTCCGTATCTTTACAATAATCTCACATCATATGCGCTCGTTATCAATGAGTAAACCACCCTTTCGATGGGCCGTTCAAGCGCACGTGTTCCAATTCGGAATTTATCTTCCTCGCACCGCTCATGGTTGCAGGGCATTTATTAATATTTTCGTCATTTCAGTAGTCTCATTCCTCCCACTGCGCGTCTCTTGGCTTCCATTTTCTTCCCGTAGGTACAGTAACAATTTTTATAGCAAGTTTTATACTACTCGAATTTATTATTCATCTAGAAATCAATTTGTCAATATGAGACTGACCACGTTAGACTGCCCAATTGTAAACAATTGTGTATATTGGAAATATAATTATAATATAATTAAATAATTTATATAAATAATATATAATTTATGTATCATTACAATTAAGGAGCTTGACGTTGCGATAAGTGTTCTTGAGCTAACGTTTACTATACATTAAAAATGCTACATTCAACGTATATATATACATTCATAAGAAATTAAATTTTTTCTTTCACAGTTGGCAAAACTTCGAAAACGTCTCTGCTAGAAATTGTCTGGTAAATTCGTCGATTCGAGTATAAATTTGTCATTGTTCGCAGTCCAGATCAGCATATGGGATTGCCTTTCGGTAGGAAAATGTTGGACTCAAAAATTAGGGTCTCGCGAGTTTCAACACCTCTTGGATCCCGCGACTCCGGCGGAACTAGCGCAAGCGACAGCCCCACTCACCCCTTAGTTAATTGCGAAAATCCAAGAGTCGTAAGGTAGACCATGGCTCGGTCTTTCGGTCGTTGGGTTCGGTTAGCAGGGAGCCCAGACCTTTAGGTAGCCGGCGACGCGTCTCTTCCATACTGGCGTTCTGTCTCGCTCGGTTCCTGGCCCCTCGGAACCGTTCACTCGGCGTACTCCACCGTAGAGAATTAGAGGCGTACAGGACGAGGAGAACGACAACGATGTCGACGACGACGACGACGACGACGACGTCGAGTTCCTTCCGCGGCGTCCCTTTCTTTCATTCGTTCCTTCTGCTCTCGTTCCGCTCCTTGCTCCGTCCCTCTTATTCTCCAGCTCGATTCTCAGTTCTCCTGCTACTTTATGCCGGGAAGCCTCCATTAAATTCATTAGGCCATTAGTGGCTGCAACCCTCCAAGATGGCTCCCGTCGCCTGGCAACGCTCTGCTTCTCCACGCTCCTCTCGGCGGCGGGCCGCGTCTCTCCTTGTTCGTCGCTCGCGTTCACCCCCTTCGCCATTCGACTGTCCCTCTGCCCTCTTCGTCTTCCAACCATCCACCTTCTGTGTCCCTCTTACCAGCTTTACGTGTCTCCCTCTCGAGCGGGTGGGTCTTGGCGGGTGTAATTAGATTCAACGAGCGAAAAGGGAAGGCGGTGGGTGGGTGGGTAGGTTCGTAGGTCGGAAAAGGCGGCGGTGGCCTAGGAGGGTAGCTTCGCTCTCGAGCTGCGTTACTGAAGAGGGCCATTGCCTCCGGATGTCCAGAGTCTCTCCTCGTTTCTCTGCCGCGCCGCCGCCCGACTCCGCGCCTCCCCGCGCCACCCAGCGCCACGCCACCCTTCTCACACACACACACCCCCCCTACCCCGCGCCGCCTGCTCACCTACCCGCCTTTTCTCACTCTCGCAATACGTGTTTTTTTGACGTGGTTGCGTGGAACGTTGAGAAAGAAGTTTAGTGCGAGGATTATGTTATTCGAGGGACCCGGGCTCGGAAGATACAGACTACCTTTCCGGTCGAATATTGGCCTTTCAGTTTTACTGACTTCACAGAATCCTGAAAGGGTACCCTCGCAGTCGGATTCAGAGTATTTCGTAGTGGCTGAGGAATCTTCTGGCTCGAAGAACGCGGTCACTGATCGGATATCTGTGCAGCAGGGTTGCAGCGATTTTAGAGAAATTACTCACTTGAAACGGCGGAAAATATAATTAAACAGAAACGAGGCTTTACTGAAATTTCTTCGGAAGTATTACCACGGCAACTATAAGCTCAAAGTAACTTCTACGTTTTTACCGACGTTTAAACGGAAAGCACAGACGTTTGTAAGCCCTTTGTAGGCCGTCTATGAGGCGCTCGGGATCATAAAATCGTGTAAAATAGAGATATAAAACGACATCAGTTGCAAATAAATAACAATTTCTAAAATTTCATACTCTTTGAAATGTATTGTCAAATAATGGAGGTATCAAATTACCAATAAGTTTAAGCAACGTTCACTTTTATAATTTTTAAACTTTATAGAGTACTTATGTGACGTAAAAATTCGATGCTTTTTTATAATTTTTACAATTATGTAGATAATTTATATTTATATTTATTTAAATATATCGCGTAGAAATCAAAGTCATACTAATGTCTCAATACTGCTGGGAATAATCATGTAATTAAAATCATCTAATTAGCCACGTTTAGGTCAATGCCTACGTTTTAGTAGGATAATAATATCCTACTGGTTATTATAAAATAATAAAACATAAGCAGATATTATATCCGTTAGAATGAAAATAGTAGCATCGTCGAAGCAAATTAATAACTTTTTCGAATGATCGCAGTATCATTAAGTACTTAACTTAATAATTATCGTCGTAACGATAAAAATGAGGATTTACAAGAATTTAATTCGTGACCGTTTTCAATTCAATTTTGCCATTGGCACGGTTAAAAATGCTTCAGCACGTACACGTACACGTACGAATCTGCATAAAGTACAGCTTATTTTCATTCCACCGTAAATTACTACACGATTAAGTTTTCGGTACCAGGAATAGTGTTGGTCGAAGAGGTTGATTATCCCGGGGTCGACGAAGCTTTTGTATTTCTGCTCACGTTCCTCTTGCTTTTCCCCAGTTCTATTTGAATCTGCGCTCTTCCGCTGGACCAATCTACCAGACGCCAAATAAATGGAATGATTCTGGTCATTTCTATTTAATTACATTGCGGGATCAAGTTTCGAGATTGCTCGTTGAATCATCGGAGTGGTTGATCTGTTCGCACTATACCGGTATCGCGGATTCAAAACTCTTAACCCTTTGCGGTCGCATTAACTTTATACATTGATTTTCGTTGGACGAACAATAATACATAATATGTAAGATTGAGAAGGAAAAGCAAAATTTATTATATGTAACATAATATGTTTTAATTTTATGTAAAAATGAAAAATAAATGGCTTTGGTGGCTGAGAGTAGACGATCGCAAAGGGTTAAACTCGTAAGTTTATTTAACAATAAATACACCCAACGTTATAATTAATCGATGCTTTACAAGGATACAGAATTTATTTAAACTTGTTGCCATTTTTAATGCAATATGCGCTTGGCGTTTTATTCAATTGTCTCTATAATATTCTATAATAGATCATTATGACCGCCACAGTAGATTGTTCGTATTTAGTAGATTGTGTAAAATATCTGAGTCTGACTCACTATAGCGCGAGGGGTAATCAGTAAAAATGGATGAAAATATGTCTCAAGCTATCGTCTTCGGAGGGAAGACAATCGGAAATCGGTAGATATTCGACTAGGATAAATAAGAAGCGACGCAGAACAAACAAATGCCGCGAGATTTTGCAAGTAGCCCAGTTGACCGAGGAAAGCTTCCTAAAACAGCATCCACCCCTCCGGACCCTCGGATTCGAAACCACTTAATTGCTGGAGCAGCGCCGGACGATTTCGTCGAACTGGCCGATAGCAAACGAGGGGGATCAAGGAATCAGAAATGACGACGGTTTCGGTGTTGCATTCCCGTCGCAGGTCTGAGTATTTGTACGCGGCTGTTTTCGGGGGTGGCAGAGCAAAAGGGACTCTTAAAATACTCCAAGAGCTTCTAAATCATGGCGGCTTAGTTGCCGTCGTGCGAGCAGGAATTACCTACCTTACTTCAAAGTGCCCTGCAGGTGCGGGCTCTCCGTTTCGGATCTTCTTCCACGACAGAACGTTGAATGATGTGTCAGTTGCATTTAACGGTGCCCTGTGTGCGTGCTCGTCGACTATCTGCTCCTTTTACGAACAGACACACGTATTTTCCTCGGTTTCGTACGTTGTCCCTTGTTTCCAGGATATTCTCAGAGAGAATCTTCGATTCGCGTTCGCGCAGCCTCCGACTGCTTTCTTTATCAACTGTTCCGCGATCGTATAGAACTCCGTTTATGCGAACGAAATTTTCGTCGGTTGCAGTTTTTTTCAGTTTTTCTTAATATATATTCATCATCTCCCTTTTTTCGCATCTTTGACCAGAATATATATAATAATTTGACTATTTAAGAATAATATATATATATATATATATATATATATATATATATATATATATTATAATAACTGTTTTTATTTTAAATAATAATTCATGCGACCTCAACGCATTCGACGTCTCGAATGTCCTATGAATGTTCTAGAAACGTCCTGGAATCGTACTGTGTGACCAATCAAGACGCTTTTAAGACGTCTTTGAGACGTCCCTTAGTCGTCTCGAATGTCCTACGAACGTACTAGAAACGTCCTGTATTTCGAATCGAGACGTCTTTTATACGTCTTTAAGACGTCCTTTAGACATTTAAAAGACATCTTATAGACATCGTATGTATATTTTATGGACGTATTTAAGACGATTTTTAGGCCGTTCGTATGCCGTTTGCAAGTCGTTTGCTGACTATTTGTACAAAATGTATCATAACGTATTATGCTATACTATGTATTAATACGTATTATGTAATTTAACGGGTGAACTTATAGAAAAGCTATCTTTATAGAATATAAATTGCTAATCGATGCACTCTTGGCAAATTCCAGTCTTATCTCCTGATTCCATCGCCAATATTAAAGTTGCATTTAAAAACACTTGTCTAACTTTGAAAAGCATTGAAAACAAACCTGCGAGCAATTTTTCAATTTTCTCTCTGTGTTTTCAATTTAACTTATTCACAAAATATTTTAAAATTTTTACCATGCCATTTGTTCACGACGTTTTAGGGATGTTTAAGGAAAATGCTTGAGATAACAAGATCACTGTCCATGTTAACATACTTTCTGGACTTTTTTTCAATCGTTTATGTAAAAATTCATACTCTGGATTACGAATATGTTCTAAAAAATATATTGATTTTTCGACTTTTTGGTATTGCCCGAATGACGGCGCGGCGCTTGCGCGATTAAAGCGAGGAAGGTAATCGCGAAACCGGAACAGGGGCAAGGTTGAATCTTCAATTCTATTATCCGGAGCCCGGGCTTGCGTTACTGAAAATACTCAATTACCGGGATACCGAGGAATATACCGCACCGTTGAGGAACACGGGCCGGGAGAGCAGCTAGCGAGATTATGCGCGGCGGCAAATTCGAAAGCACGGATAGCGATTACCATGCGAATTAAAGGAGCGTCGTCCTCGTCGTCGTCCTCGTCGTCAAGCGCCAAGGAAGAGAGAGTGAGAGAAAGAGAGAGAGAGAGAGAGAGAGAGAGAGAGAGAGATAGAGAGAGGAAGAGCAGCCATCTTAGAGCGCGGATCCCGGGGCCCGTGTAATTTTATTTTCGAGGGAAACGAAGTCGCGGAGCAATATGGCCGATTCTCTAAGTTCCGGTCCTAAGCCCCCAATTTCAGTGGAGCAGAGCTGGACGGAAAACGTGATAAAACGGTTTCTTATTCCGGCGTTTATATTCAATCTCGGCTGACTCGGCCACAAAGGGATCCATTTGAAACATGTTAGTCGGTGCTGTGTATGAAGGGATAGACACAGCCGGCACGTAAGTGGCGAAGGGCGTCGCAGGGGAGGGGCGTCGCGGCGGCAGGAAGGCGCCGATGCATTATGTAGCATCGCGCTGATCCTTATATGCATCTATGCATGGGGTTGCAAGGCGTAGCAACTTTATGAACGACCTGTACCAGCACGTACGAACGATCCGAAAAGCGTTAATGCACAAAACCGGCTTCATCCCCCGCCCCCCCCCTCCCCGCAACCCCCCCCCCCCGCCCCTCCCCGTACCAGCATATTTCAACTGGCTCCTTCCCGAAACTTTGCCCCGGTGCTCGAGATTAGTTTTATCGTCTTACTTCGGAGGATCGTCTCTCGAAAAAACTTCCCGGCCAAATTATGCGACCGCCAGGCCGCGTGTGCCCCGACGCGCAAGTGGCCTTTTTAACTTTACCCGTGAACGTCCGTCGACCGGCTAAATTAATATCTACACGCCCGGCATTCTGAGCGGACGGACCACCATCGGTAGACGAAAGCATTCTGATAAGGCATCAGGTTTCGCGAGCTGCCCGGCTGACACGATGGTCGCGTTTTCTTACCTTTGTTGACCCCCCCATTGCCAAGTTGCCTGCAATAGCGTGTCAGACTTGCTGTGAACGATTTAGAGCATAATCCATCAAATGCGACTGTTGTGCATCGTAATCAGTACGGGAACATGTACAGTGAATATAAAATATAATAAAATATACAGGATGTCGCAAAAGTCACTCGCAATCGGTTCCTCAGATCATTTGAAGTAACTTTTTTCTTTGCGAAAATTCAATCCACCGCTTCGTTTACGAGTTATTAACGATAAAACAGTAATCAACTTCTCCCGCTTCACATTGGTCACTGTTTTTCGTAAATAACTCATTAACTATGCCTCGGAGAAGATTTTTGCAAAGGAAAAAGTTACTTCAAATGATCTCATGAACCTCCCATTTCCGGATTATCAGACATTTTTGGGGCACCCTGTACATTAAAATATAATATAAAATATAGTAAGTGAATAATAATAATATCTAAATATAGCATAAATACAAAATAATATATAAATACAATATAAATGTTAAATAATATATAAATACAGTATAAATATTAAATAATACATGAATATAAAATAATATATAAAATTCAGAATTTCATTTCTGTATTTTGTCGAAGCAACCTTTAAACTGTGGAATCACCGCAGGTTCATTCGAGAAAAGTACAGAGTTCAGTTTATACTAACGCGCATAGGAAAGTACTATCACGTTTCGCACTCACGTTGATTGCGTCTCGCAGGGACTGTCGAGTGTATTAAACGGAGAACAATCGGCGGTGCACCATCGTAACAATCAGAAGGAATAGAATGGAAGACCACTCAGCATTATTTCGTCAAGTATTTATAATAAGTAGACTGCGGACGTTTCTATGCAGATTGAAATTCTTCTAATCAGGTTGGGAGAGACTGAAATACGTCAGAGTTTCCAATTTTCATAGTTCAGTGTCCACCGAAAATAAAATAGTAACTAGTATATCCTTGCGATAGTATGCATCTTTATCAAATAAATAATTAACGTAAATTAAATTATTTAAATTATTATTATCTACTATAAGCCAGAAAAATTGTTATAGATTTACAATTAAAATGGTTTCGAGTGCAAAGGGTTAATTAATGGCGAGTATATTCGCCATAGAAATATATTTCCAAATTCGACACACTTTAGAATAATTCTCGAAGCATTTACTTTAAATACTTTACTTTAATAAAGCGGCATTAGTTTAAAAAGATAACCTTGACATAACTGAGAAGTTAACGAAAGACTTTGCTATTTCGAAAATCTAATTTCGATGATTTTCGTTTCGATGATTTTTGTTTCGATGAAATCGATGAATTTTTGTCTGGATCGTACCAATGAGCTAAGCCATAATGTTCCGAAGTTATGTCATTAGAGGGATAAAAATCCAGAACAATGGACCACAAATCTGTATTCCCGGATCGGTTATCCGGTAATATTTCACGAACGATTCCTCCTCCGCGTCTTGTTTTATTTCCGCTCATTCCTAATTTTGAAAACGTGACTACCCTATTAGTTTCTCGCAAGCAACTTCCAGCGAGCCAGCTGGTTTCGAATGTAATCCGAAGACGGAGTACGGTCCGTTGGTTTGGTTCGATTCAAGCTAGCGTACCGCCAATAAATAACGTGCTGCCGAGATCCACTCTATACGGTATATACGGGATCACCGTGGCATAATTCGTGCAGGGGAACCTGAGCAGGGGTGGGAAAATAAAGTAGTAAACATCTGACGTTCGAAATTATTGAATTTCAAGAACTTCTCGCCGACAATGTTCGTCTTTAATTATTTTATATCGTTCTTTATAGAATTCCTACAAACGAGTCCCTCCGTCGTCGTACACTCTCTCAAAATGTTTGAAGAACTATTGGAAATTGAACTATTGAACTATATTGTTTGTGAAATACTTTTGTTTCTACGAAATAATAGTTCATCTGTTTGCTTTTAACAGTGTAGGGTAGCGTGTACGATTGTTGACCTGTATATAGTGATTGGAGATTTTCCTAAAAAATTAGTATATGCGAAAAAATGCTTCTTTATATAATATAATATTATACACATCGTATCATTGTTTTATATTTACTAATCTATATATGAGTTATTTATTATAATTATATCTATCTAGAAAATTAAATAAAAAATTAAATAGTTGTTGACAATAATTTAAATTATGTTAAGAATTTTCTCTTTCTTATTTCATTGTAACCTAAAAAGGGATATTTTTCCACTTTAACACTATTATTCCATTTAACATTTTCCAATTTAATATTTCCATTACTTTATTAGTTTGTTCTACTACAAATCAAATAATGTCTGCGCTCATATAAATATATTGAATACAATATTAATAAATATTCAATATGTATTGAATATGTTCCTTTGAAAATGGATCGCGAGACAAGGGGTTAATTATCAAAAACAACGCGAGTATCGCGGTGGTGTTTAATAAAAAGAAGAAAAGGAAGACAAGCTGTAATGAAATCGAATAAGTGAATTATAATAAACGGAACAGATTACAGCTTCGGCTAAGTTGATTAAACTGGAATTAAGTCGATTAAAACGCAGTGCCTTTGCTAACAAAGTTGATTGCACCCGATTAAATGGAATACACAGGAGGTTTCTCGGCAATGGGATCGTTTCGAACTTAAATCGAGAGTAATTTACGCAAAATACGTGAAACCAGCCTCCGTCAGCTGTGAAATCTAAAAAACTCCAACCTCGTTTCGCAGCTTATCTTTCCCAGACTGCGTTTTGTTTTGAATGACGTGAACTACGCACGCTCGACGAATTACATACGTTCTATATTCGGCCTCTGTGATTTGGAAGAGTAATATTGTCCATTGAAATCAGAGTTGCATGATAATCGATCATTTTGTTATTATTTGTTAATCGAATTTTGTTTTATTCTATTATTATTTATTAATTAATCGAATAAAGTAGTAATGATACATTTGGTAATCAGTAATCAGTAATCAGTAATCAGTAATCATTAATCAGTATTCTAATGATTATTATTACGGAGTAATGATTTTAATTTTGTAGTAATTTAATTTAATTTCTTTTATTTAGTAATAATTTATTCATTATCACTTAGCAATAATGAATATTTATTAACATTTTTTCTTAATATTATGTATCATTATTTGTATATTATAGGTTATTATACTCGATTATATTACTTATACATTAGTATTAATACTTATTAATAATGAATATTTCTTAACATTATTTCTTAATATTATATATTATTATACCGTATTATATTACTTATATATTATATATTAATATTATTACCTGGTACTAATTAATAAGTTAATGATAACAATAATAATCATTAACCATGAACGTGAGTCAATGCTAGTCGCGATCTTTGATCATTAATCGGATTACCTTTTGCCGAGCATCGATTGTAAATAAAGGAATTTCGCTGAAAATTGTTGCTACGATTTTGGTTGAAACGTCGAGGTCGCCGCAAAAAGAGATACGAAATATTTAAAGTCACTTGTTGGGGAGATAATAAAATTTATCTACGAACGGTTGTAAACAAAAAGACGAGGATAAGATCGCCGAGGAATCGGGCGGTCTCTGGTCGGCGTCGGTGACGTCACCGAGTAAAAGTTGAGGTTACGAGAAAATATGAAAATTCCGAGACCGGAGAGACGCGACTCTGTCAAATTTGAAGGATTATCGGAAACGGTGCGACGTAACTGATCTCGGACAAAGCGGCTCGCTTGATGCTCGCTCGATGCTCGCTCGATGCTCGCTCGATGCTCGCTCGAAGGCCTCGTCCGTGAAGGCGCGTGCGCGTGTGTACACGATCAAAGGCTACGCCAATGGTCGCGGCGATGTTGGCGGAGATACGGGGCCCGGTATCTTTATTACCCTAAGCGAGACACGTTGCTCAAGTTAATATTAATTGCCATTTTATCTTGTTCAGACGACTGATATTTCGAACGAGTAATCTTCGAGAATTTTATGACACTCGAAACACCACCGCGCCGGCGGAACTAGACCTTCGAACTTTGGGAACAAACTTCGGCCGCCGCGGCGTTTCACTTAGTATTTGCAGACTCCGATTCCATCGACAACCTATTTTCGCGCGCACCTTAATTTAACTGGCCGACGTAACCTCTTAAAAAGTTTTACGGCCCCCCGAATGACTTTGACGTTATTGCATCTGCTCCGTCGCGTGGTTCTCGCCTCGCGGATATCGCCTCGCCAAATTGAACGGTGAATAATTGCTCCCCTCTGTCCTACCACCGGTGAGAGCTCTTAATGAATTTCACCAAGCTGATGGAACAACTTGTCTTATCTGTAATTAGTAAAACGGCTACTTTGCTTTTATTCCCTTTGATTTGTCCTGGAACCGATCAAATGATTCGTCATTTTACACCTGCTTACCGGTGTCATTTCACATACTTGCTGACCTGTAATACCCAATTTCGTGAGGAATTAGAATTCAATTACTCGAGGCGATTATAATGTAATTGAATCAATTTGTAATTACATGTAATATATTTTATGATTACAATATAATTAATTGCTTTGTAACTTATAATTATATATATATATATATATATATATATATATATATATATATATATATATATATATATATAACAAGTTTTATAATTACCATGTAATCAATTACTTTGTAATGAAAAATTATAAAGTAATTCAATTACTAGGTAATTAAATATCATTTATTACGGATTACGATGTAATTCAAGTGAAATTGCGAACCATTTTTATATTTTTTCTTCTTTTTCTATTGCAAAATGTTCTTGTAACTGGACATTTACATAGATTGGAAGTTGCTATTGTTATTTCAAGTTGAGTTTACCGCAAATATGAAACAAATCGTGCGCAAGCATGTGCCTGAAGCACAATTGGTTGACGTTTTCCTTGGAAAAACTGACAACAATAATACGCTTATGATTTCAGTGCAGATATCGTTATAAAAGTTCATACATTTTTTACGCCAGTCGAAAGAACGCTCACGGTAGATAACGGTAGAGAATGCAAGATTATCAGAAAAAACGAAAGAACAAGTGAGGCAGATATCGAAAAATTAAGTAGCTGTACAGGGCGATTCAGGCAACTGTTTCGCAACTCCATTATTAATTTATGAAAATTTCATTTACGAAGAAACGCCAGAAGAGGAAGACAATTGACTACAGACAATTTAAACGCAATAAAAAATAACGTTATCAGAGATAAAGACGTTTCATTTCAATGAAGACGTTTTTTGAAAATATTTGGAGAACTAACCTCTTTCTTTTTACCATGATACCCTAATAATTAAAGGAAATTAATAATTAGGAAAGAAGAAGTTAATTTATTTTTCTCCTTTCATATTTTTTCGTAAATACATTAATAATGGAGGGACAATCGCATGGACCACCCTGTATATTGGAGAAAAGGTCGAGCAGTAAATTGAAGAAAAATGAGAACACTGAATTTAATAATTTTGCCAATGTTTACTCGACCGCTTTAGTACCATTAACACAGTGCTCAGAATACTGATGCACTTAACATTGTTGTTGCGAGGGCTACGCCCCCTGACTCGGCGCCGCCAATCGGCTGACAGCATCTCAGGCGCGTAGAGTACGTGGCGCATTAGGGTCTTTACTCGTCTCAATACCTTTCACATCACCCATGAGGTCACGCGATGATTTAATAAACACGGAATATATTTAATAAACATATTGAATAAATACGGTAAATAAGTCTTGAAAATATTTTTCGAAATCTCGAAAAATCTACATCGCACGGCCCAATTATTGAATTATATTCGAAAGCCTTCCGTATACTTTTGCGGCACACTGTACCCATCCGAGAAAGAGCGCCAGAAACAAATGAATGAAATTCGCTCGCATTCAATTTTCCGTTCACAGTTGACGACAGCTTTCCGATCACACTCGGCATTGCAGCGACCGTTGAATTAAATGACTCCGGCAGCTCGTTGAGGAACTGTCTCTCAGGTTTGATACGAGCTGCGATATTTGTTTCTCCCGTCGAACGTCAGAGCTCCTGCGATTCATAGGGGAGAGCCGTCACACGCCGTGGGGAGAAACCGGGCAACGTATTCACGAGGCTGCCCTGGATTTTATTTCGTCGCTATATCCTGGAATCTCTGCGGGACCCGGTATTCGAGACGTGTTTACACCTTCGCGAGGGTAGTTCTCGTTTCGCAGTCGACGGAAAGGACTGAGAGAGAACTTTCGGGAGTTACATTGATGCTTCGTAAAACACCGAGTGTCCTCTTACTAGAGACAGACATTTCACTGAAATGTTATCTCGAATAAATTTTATTTCGAATCGGTCACAGTACTTCCCTCGTTGCTTTGATGCGTTCACCAATTTACAAGAAATGGAATTAGAGTTTTATGTCGTTCGTTAAACGATTGGGGGAGAGTCAGCTGGTACAGGGCTGCTTGTACGGTTGCTGTATATTGCATATATAGTATATTGTATAGAGTATATTGTGTTAGAGTACAGTGTATTGTATATTGTAGACAGTATATTGTATATACAGTATATTGTATATTGTATACAGTATATTGTATATATATATTGTATATACAGTGTATTGTTTATGTATACAGTATATTGTATACATTGGTCAATGGTGAATCACTGTATATTACAGTACATTTTCCTAAAAAATTAGTAAATATAGGACGATGCCTCCTCCATTTAATAAAATATATTTCGATAACTAAGATATTTTTGTCCAGAATACATAATATCTTATTCTAATTTATATTTTAACCCTTTACACTCGAGTTATACTCCAATGCTAAAAAATTGTTTTATTTAGTGCACGCGATAAATAAAAGATGAATTAAAAATAAATAGAAATGTAGAAAATTAGAAATATCTCCACAAATTATGTTTCTGTAAACGTAAGACTTACTTTAATTTATAATAATCAAAGTGGTTGTAGACAGTAGTTTAAGAAAGTCTTAGATTATAATTATATATATATATTAATATAAGAAATTAATAAGCGTCGTTGTTTAAGAAAATATTTATATCGGTATTTGCAAAATCGGATAAGATTTTTTCAAGCTGACGAATTTCCGATATAGGATAATTTTCTTTAATTCTTTGAAAATTGAACGCCGATGATATGATAGTTAAGGAGGCACGTGCCACGTTTGAAGGAAATGCAGCGAAGTTTAGTAGAATGTTCATTTTACGCGGGCATTTTTTGGTGTAAGTGTGTCGTGCGCCAGATAGGTGATAAGATTACGGAAGAAGATAAGTTGCAGAGAGATAAAACGCTCTTTGTACATTGGACTTGTAATTAATAGGAGTTTCAAAGCGTCTCTCGGAATCTCTCTGAAATTAGTACGTTAACCATAGACACGTAATTTGAAAATGTTGAAAATGTTCCAGGCGAAATTCACCCTTAATCAATTCACCATTATTTATTTATTCACCATTTATTATTTATTATTCATCAATTCACCATTGACCAAAGTTACTGAACTATTTCCGATGAAATTCACATTAAGTTATAAGATCGAATGACAGTTTATAAATAATTATTGAAAATTTACGAACATTAATTATTCGATTATAATCTTTCAGGCGAATTTAAATAAAATAATATATATATATATATATCTACGGGCTGCGAATGGACTTACACCATTTTCATAATTAGTGAGTTGTAATTTCAATTATGAAGAATTAAATATCGCTTAAAGTCCAACTTTTTTTTATAAATAATAGCAGAAAATAAAATATTAACTGGTTGTAAATAAAAAGCTTGCACATTTTTAAAGAGAATTTACTTACACCACTTTCAAAATAAACGGTCGAATTTTAAGTGGAAAATGAAGAAGATTAGGCACTGTTGGCCAAGAGCGGTTCAATTTCTACGACGATGAGAACAGATGAAGAATAAGGCGCGACGTCGAAATCGACCTAGTTAAATGCGCGAAACTCGCCGAATTGGTACCAGTGTCGCATGTAATTGGAAACATACGGACTGTAATATCTTATGACTGCCGTGCCATTAACGGTACGACGATCATCGTAATATACGTTTAGTTTAGTTCAGCGGACGGAGGGGTGCCAAGCGAGCGACCCTTCGCATGCCACCGGAGGGTGCATAATTTATCGCTTTTCCCCCGGCCACCATAATGCAACACGTTACACGCTTGGTATGCATGTAGATTCCGAAGGTTATCGATGCTCCCTTAGCATCCGAGGGTATAATGGCTCGCCTAACTACCGATAAATAGCCTAATCATCGATTGGAATTCATTGCCGTGGCTTTTCTCTTAATTCAATATCGAACGCGTAATTAAAGTAGCGGCTCGGCGAACGACGGGAACGATTATGCACGTCTCTGACATCGGTGTCATCTTTAATTTATTAGCACACCTGAAATTTAGCCAAGATGTTTACCGCTCCTTTGACGCGTCTCTTGCGTTTTCAACGCTTTTTCAGAGGAATCTTAAGGGTTTCAACGCTTGAAAAATGTTGTAAAAAAAGTAAAAAAATAGATCATCATTTTGGATATCGGAGAGAAACAGCTTCTTGTTAACCCTTTGCACTCGAGAGGTGACTCCAGGGTACCGCTAATCGTGCCTTTTAATATTCGAAAACTTTCCATCGTGTTTCAAAGTAATCAGCAAAACTAACAGTTTAATGCAAACATTACAAGGGTAAAATTGGTAAAATTCAATTTCATGATTTGCAAAATGCAGCAGGTTGTGTAAAATGGCGAATTCAAATGGCTTCGGCTGCAAAGGGTTAACAAGAATTTAATTATTGATAACGATTGAAGCCTCACCTGGTTCAAGGCCATAGTAATAATAATAAATAAATAAATAAACAACATTTTTCTCTTTCCACATTGTTTTTAATCCGGGGGCACGGAAACTAGGTCATCCACGCGACTCGTTGCGGTACGGTGCTCGCGACGCCGTCGGAAAAAGACGAGACTAATCCTCGGAAGAAGACGGGACCCTAAAAGCGCAGCGAGAATCGGAGGAGAGGGCTGTGAAACAACGGAACGGCTTCGCTTAGAATAGAATTGGTTTTTATTGTGACTAGATTACAAACGGGGCCTTTCGGCGCTCAATATCGCCCAGTAGGAACGTTTACACGTAGTGAGTGAAACGACAACGGGAATGAGAACATTCTATTGCGGGCATTTCTCCGATCACTCAACGCGGGAACTGGGATATGTGATTACGACGAACATTTGTACGACATCGGGATTCATACAAAATAGCGGTCGTTTCTTAGGTCTAACTTACGGCGATAGTTGATGTATAGCGTTAGGTCTACATCGGCTTCCGAGGTCGGTCGACTCTGGTTCGTCGAATCTCTTTGGTGTCGCAGCGTTCTCCTCGAGCCTCACGATTTCCCTAGCATCATTGCATTCGCGTTTCGTTGCTCGGCAGATTGCCGATTGCTCTCTCTCTCTCTCTCTCTTTTTCTCTCTCTCTCTCTCTCTCTCTCTCTTTTTCTCTTTCCGATTCGCCGATATAGCAGAAAAATCACGCGGTCGCGGAGCGAGTCGACGCACCTCGGAAGATCGACTTGCACGCGGCTTGCAAGGGTATCGAATACAGTTTTATAATTACTCAATAATGTTAATAATATTTATAACGTACGCTTAGCCGATAAAATGATTTCTCTCCTCGTACACTATACAAAGCGGCGCCGGAAATCGGCGGCCACCCATATTTAGTTACAGCCCGTAATACAGTATCTTTTTTTCGCTTTTCTTTTGGTATCCTGCTGTATAATGTTATTATCATCATTACAATATAACAATTTTTCCGATAGATATTTACGAATCGCGTGAAATCAGCGTCTACTATACATGTATCTACAGAATAGTGAGTACGTGATCCGCGGCGGGATCCTCTTATTAAGCATACTCTTCCCTCCCTCGTTACCAGTCTAAATCGCAACTGAATTCTTTCCTCGTTCTCTCCGACCGTTTGATTCTCGCGGGATGGTACGGAGAGGAACTCTTTTGTCTTGAAACGCACGGCGTTCTGTGTCGCGAGCGATGCAAGCGAAGTAAACGTTTAAGAAAATAAAGCTCGTCTTCTTTCTCTCTTGTTCTTTCCTCGTCGCTCGCACTGCTTTTCTTCTCCTCTCTCTCCCTCTCTCTCTCTCTTTCTCTCTTTCTTTCTCTCTCTCCCTCTCTCTCTCTCTCTCTCTCTCTCTCTCTCTCTCTCTCTCTTTCGCGATAGGTTGCTCCCACAGCAGCGAGCATTATCATATTGCACTTTGGGGCTCGAGTATTTGTCAAGAACGGAGACGAAACGTGTGTCCAATCGAAGGCAACTAAAGCTTAATCGATCCGCGGGCAACTTAGAATCCTTAGAACGTTACTCTCTCTCTCTCTCTCTCTCTCTCTTTATCTTTCTGTCTTTCTCTCTCACACAGACTCATATTCACACGCGCGCACGTATACGGTCCTTGCGAACGTTACAGAAGAAGCATGCACCTCGAAACGTGATAAATATACACCAATATAATCGTTCGATCGTCCATGAGTTTATGTACAACGCTGTCGTCCCTTCATCCGTTCGGCTGGAAAGACCATGCAACGCGAATGATTCGACGACGCACGCTCGTTTTCTTGCAACAGGAAGTCGTTGTTATTGTCCGAGATCGTCCGCGAGGGGCTAGATCCGGAGGTCGCACGATGTGTCCTCGTGCAGCTGCACTATTGCGAGGCTCGATCGAAAAGTTTTCGGAATTTGCTAACTTCGCGCGCTGCTTGTCGCCGGCCATCTTCTTCTCTGCTATTGCTGCGCGCGTTCACGATGCGTGTCTATTCGTTCGCTGAATTAACGGGTCTAAAAAGGGGAGTGCGAGTCCTCCGGGTCATCGATTTGGCTGGAACTTTGCACGTTTGTGGGTTTACTTAGCCCGGCTCGAGAAAATGTAGCATCTTAGACGACGCGACTATTCGATGGTTTCTCAGATATTTGTGGTTAGAGCTTTATTGCTGCCTTGGAACGACCCCGTGGGCTCTTTTAAATTGTCTCTAAATAAATACTAAAACATCGAGGTATTGGCCTCGTAACTGAGGCCGTGTTTCATATTTTATATCTTGAAAATAATAAATAATAATACCCCACGATGTCGGACAAAAAAGGAGAGTTTTACTGTATTCAGCAGAGGAGAATAAGAGTACAGCCTTCCGCGACTATAGGAGTCGTTGATTCCAAGGTCAGCGTTTAACAGATGGAGGAGAATTGAAAAGAAGGTTACGTTGACGGGGATTGCTTCGAAGATAGGCTAATAGATGTTGAAATAAATGGAAATTCCGAGAACTTATTGAACGAGCTTCGCGCAGCTGCTAGAATGGACCGTAGAGAAATGAAATAAAGTAAGGACATACTCGCAAGCAACCCCCTCGGCTTTGCTCGTCAGTTGCAAGGACAGCTCCGTGGTAGCGTCTCGGAGCAGCGCCGACCTCAGTTCTCGTCCCGCGGCAGAGACAACGTCTGGGATCCGAAAGCGATCGGCGGCATGGCCCAGCAATCGAGGAACGAGGGGCAGTGGGGCAGGGGGGCGCTGGTGGCGTGTTGCCAGTAGCCCGCCAATCCCGTGCCGCCTCCGGCGGCGGCCCCGGAGCCGCCTATCCCGATCCCGACACCCACGCCGATGCCGCCGGTGGCCGCGACGACCTGTTCGCTCCCGATGCCGTTCGTCTCCATCGCGTTTCTGTCGTCATCGATTTTCTGGTCCGCCGTGGTCCCGTCGTCGTCGTACATGAGGTAAAGCGGGTGCGAAATGGTCGACGAGGGGCTCGACGACAAGGTTGGCGAGGCGGCGGACCTAGGCCTGGGTCACTCTTGCGATCGCAGCTGATTGTCGGTTTGTTGATTGCCGGAGACGCCGGGCGCGGTGCCGACCGGCACCACCTGGCTGGCCGCGCCGGACAGAGGTCTCCCCGAGCCGGCCATGGAGCCTCCAGAGTTCCCGGTGACGCTGTGCTGCTGGTGGGGGCTAGTCGTAGCCCCCGCTTCACCTCAGACTTGGGCCCTGGCGGTGGCGTTCACGTGGGCCTCTGTGCTGCTCGGCGAGTGCGGGTTGCCCTCGCCGGTCGACGCCAGCGCGTACTGACACGCGCTCAGCCCTCCGCCCCCGCCGGCGGAGGACGCCCTGGACCTGACCGGACTGCCGGCCGCCGACACCGGCGTGCTGTCTATGCTGAACGAGCTGCCGCTCAAGCCGCTGTAGCCGCTGCTGTGCTGCCTGGCCTTCAGCCGCAACGAGGCGATGCTGCTCGAGGTCATCTCCGGGGCCACCGTCGACCTGTGGTGCGGCGTGTACACCGGCGGCCCGTAAGGGTGGTGCGGCGCCGCGGGGGTCGCGTAAGGACACGCGGCCCCCGATGCCGCCACCGGCGAGCCGGCCACCCCCAAGCCCGACCCCATGCCCGGCAGCATCGACGTGGCTGCTTGCCCCACCGACACCGACATGCCGCCCATGTGGCTGCCGGCCACCGACGTCGCCGCGTTGAAACAGTTCACCGGACTGACTTGGGTGTGGTGATGGTGGTGCGACGCGGTCGGCACCACCGAGCCCAGCGTGTTCACCCATGGGAAATTCTTCGTTGCCAACGGGGACGGCACCTTCGCCGCCCAGTTGTTGTACGTGCTGTACGAACTGTACAGCGCGTCCGGGTCCGCGAACGGCTGACCGATGAAGCCGTTCAAGCTGGTCGTCCCGAAGCTGGCCTTGAACTCGCCCGCAGCTGCCGCCGCCGCGTTCAACGCGTTCCGCTCTTTCTTCCGCCACTTTGCTCTTCTGTTCTTGAACCACACCTGAAACAGACGGGAGTGTTCTGTTAGGCGACGGGACACTGTGACAGAGTACCGAGCTCACGGCCAATTTCAGCGTTCTTCTCTACGTTGACTCATTTCGCGAACATGACGTATTGTTCGTAGTTAGAATAGGGGGCGGTACAATCGTTAACCTATATGCAGTGACTGATCGTTTAAAGACGTCTTGCTGTCTTGTCTCAAAGACATCATTTTTAAGACGTCTTATTTCAGATTTTAAAAGGACGTCCAATTTCGCGACCCTAAATATTGGTATTCCATTTTTCAAAATCATAGTAAGAACACCAGATTCGATTATATTAGAAAACAAAACTGTTAAAATTGCATTGTACTTGCCAATAGTCTCAATTTCATATAGATAAATCCCAATAAATTATATAAAATAGAAATGAATATTTCCATATTACAGTAATGGGCAGAGGAAGGGTTGCGGCGAGTATAAGTCGCAATAGCTGATATAATCAAATTGCAATGGAATGGAATATTTCTGAAGAACGTGCGAAACAATTGATATTTTTCCGCAGGAAGTTCTGGTACACAAAAACTGAAAGAATGTTCACGAGTACATCAATTAGCGGCAGTTATCTTATCTTATCTGCTACGAAATAATTATGACCCGTTGGAGAGAAAATTACACCGTGTTAAACATACTCCCGCATTTAAAACGATTATTTTTTTTTCAGTTATACGCTTTAATTAGATCTTATCAGAATTTGTCGTGGACGATTATACGACTCTTCAATTCTGCGTATCTTGAATTCCCGAAAATCGTTTCGAAAATCTTCCCCCCTACTAATCTGCTGTCATCGCAAAACGGTATAAATTATTGCAATACTTTCAATTTCTTCACGAGATAGCGTCATTTTAACTTCGACATATTTTATCGACTTTTTATCTACGAGGTGTTCGTATTTGAGATCGTCTGTGCTGCACTTCGAAACGAGTACAATGTATTTTTTCTGTACTAGTACGTTTGTACTCTAGTTTTACGATTTCTGTATGCCATATAAAATGGTATATGTACCTATATATGATATATATTTCCTACAGTACATTGTACGCATATCAAGTGAACTGACATTTTGGAAACACTCGTCTATCAAATCTATCACATCTAAATACCTAATATACATCTGCATAAGGTTATTTTTACACCTATCTAATTTTGCCCTACATACAAAAAGTTATAAATGCATAATAAATGCATGATAAGTGCATAATAAATGCATAATAAAAGTTGCTTATAAGTTACAAGAGTTTCGCGTTTCTCCATGAACCGAGATCGACAGCGTAACTGTATTCAACCCCTTGAAGATTGATGGCCAATTCTCTGTTCAAGGGAGCAATAAATAAATAAATGAATAAATAAATAAATTATAAATGTCTCAAAAGCTATGGAATAGTTGCGTCTATAATGTTCATACGTTTCCCAGGTGTCGACATTTTCGTTCAATTGTTAAGGTGTGAATAAAGACTGTAGATTACGTCTACGTTATCAAAAAAATATTGATTTTTCGATTTGTTCCTGGAATCACTGCGCGGCCCATCAGCGTCGCTATTACTCATACAGCAAAAGGGAAAAGCGAAAGCGAAGACGATAACGAAGGCGGTTTCGCTCGGTAGACGGCGCGAGTCCCGAGACAAATGGCAAGAAAACCCCGTGCTCCACCATCCTGAAATATGATGGCGTTAATTCAAGGCGGCCCTTTCCCGCGCTCGATACTATACGAGGGTCGTGGGCGTAGGGTGTTCGGAGGAAGGGAGACGAACCTCGTCAGCCGTTTCCACCCTCTTCCCGTTCCCATTCGCCCTTCAACCTCGACGCCGTCCCTAGGCCGGGCCGGGTGCCGTCGCGTCGTCCCGTTTTCCTCCGCGTTGCTTTTCCCCATGACGGCCAACCTGCTCGTCCCCGGCAATTATACGGGTGGTTGCACTCGGATACACGTCGGTCTCGCGTAACTGTAAGGAAGAGAGGAGAGGCAACCGGCGGCGGAATGGTCCGCGCGGAGCCTTCGAGCTGGGAACTATCTGCTGCCGCCGCCTTCGGCACCGCAGGACCGAAAAGAACCGAGAGGGAGGCGAGACACTAGGGGAGAAACAATGACGGAGGCGGTTCGAGGATCCGCCGTAAGATGGATGGGCCCGCGATCACGCCGTGGAAATGCTAAGAGGCGCGACGAATCATTGAAAGAGGGGAAGTAGACTGACTAATGAAGAATAATGTAGTTCCTATCGCGATCAACCTCCGAAGTTCGCACAGCCGCGCGCACCTAGTCGCGTTCCGTGTCACTCCGCGCGACCGACTCTAAGAATTATTGGCTTTCATTACACGTGTTAGGTCGACCCATAAGTTCCCGCCGTTTATTTAGATTAACGCGTGCCTCGACATTCGCACGCACTCGTAGAATAATCTATGTACGGTCGAATATACCTGTAAGTCACCTGTATATTTGTGTGTATAAGAACCATAGCCAGAATGGCCGCCATTTTGGTTCGTTCTTCTTCTTTTTTACCACAGCTATCATTTGGCTGTACCGTGCTTTAAATTATATTTATATAGAGTATATACAGGGTGTGATCATTTTCTTTACGATTATAACGATTAGGACTTTTAACAATATTTCGAAAAAATTGTTTAACATCGTCTTCAAAAAACGGTCTGGCACGGAACGCGTTAAATATTGGTAACAATAATGTTTAAGCATTGGTGAGAAGAGAGTAGAATTTCATCTTGACTGAACTCTTTACAAAATAATTTTGTATATCTTGTGACTCATACTACAGTTACGCTATTAACAATTTCTTAAAACCAAACTTTGGTAATATAAAAATGATTTTGGATCGTAATGTAACAATTTTAGTGGTGTCTCGGAGTCATCTCCCGAGTGCAAAGGGTTGAAGGAATGGAACGGCAAGGGGTTAACTAGCCAAACTTTGACGAGTCATACTTCCTTTAACCCTTTGCACTTGGGTGGTGGCTCTGAGGCGCCACTAAAATTGTTATATGACTTCCCAAGATTATTTTTATATTTTTATATTTTTATATTATTTTATATTATCAAAGTTTAGATTTAAGGAATTGTTAATAGTGTAACCATTGTATTGTAGTGTAACTATATACTAGTGTAAGTACGACGAAGGGTTAAGTAGCTAAACTTTGACAACTTTGACAACTTTGACGAGTCATAATCGTCCTCAGCTCTCAGCTCATCTCTCAGATATGAATGTCTGTTATCATTTTCCATTTGAGGTCATTGGAGGTTATGTCAAGAACATAATCATGCGGCTATTTAACCTTCATTTTACAGCGGAGAATGTAACACGCTCGCGACCACCTGTCAAAGTTATGTCAAGGTTATATCCGTCATATTGACATAATCTTGACAGGTGGTCGCGAGCGTGTTACATTCTCTGCTGTAAAATGAAGATTCAGATGTAACTCTCGGATCAGAACGGAGCCAAGTCAGGCAGTCCGAGAATCAAGCATCTCATCAAGAAGAATGCGCCACCGAGAACAACCCCTAAATCACCGAGACCACAGCGCAAGCGTCTCTCCCGGCTACTCGAAGAAGAGAGAGAGAGAGAGAGAGAGAGAGAGAGAGAGAGAGAGCCGAAGAAAACGAGAGAAAGAGAGAGAATATCTCGAGAAAGAAAGGCGGGGGCCAGCAGCATACTGGGAAAAAATATTTGCCGTTCGTTCCCGGCCGTATAACCAAACTTTTCTTCGCGAGGAACATCATTGGATTTCACGAAGCAACCCCGTAGACATGACACGGGGCGTCGGTAAGCCAAGAGGGGGAGTAAACTCGATAGGGCAGAACGGCAGTACGGCGGGCGAAAGATGCCGTGGCTCGAGAATCAATAAACTCTCGGAAGGCGCGCGCGGGTCGTTGGTATACACACAAGGCCGCGCCCATAAACTTTAACAGCATCGCAGAATCGCGGCGCCGAAGACAAGCCTGTCGGGAACCAGTCTGATGCCCGATTCCTGGCTTATAAACTTGATCAGTGAAGTTTGGACCTTGGATACCGCCGGGGCACGACTCTCGCGCGTCGCTCATACCGCTCGATGACGGAGTCAGCCACGCAGTCATTTTACAATGCGGTCGAACCTCGTTAAAAAAGCGATTCCAAATGCGATTGAATGTGCCGAGTTCTGCTGAACGCGTTGCAACAAATTACTTAATAATAATATATTTTGTAAAATGACGAGGAACAGAAATGTTAGGTAAAACATTGAGGATGTACCTCTCGTTGTACGCCAGCTAGGCGCAAAATATAGTGATACGGTGGATGAAATAATATTCTAATATTCTATATATAATATTATAAAATTAAAAGCCGGTTGAATACGTAAGGAAATAATAAGAGATGGAAAAACAGTTCAGACAAAAGAATTCTTTTATTCTTTTGAAAAAGGAATAAGATTATAAAAGGCATAATTATACAGCGAAATTTGCACCAGGACAATCAATTAAAATGTTATAAAAAATATTGTAGTATTTAATATTTCCAGCTAATTGCTTCAAATAGTTTATTCTTTATGCGATATTGCAGTGGCAGATTTATTCCATTTCCCCTTTACGGCTATATTGTTTATTATTTTTATAAAGTGTTCTTGACAAGATTCCCCATAAGTTTTCTATGGTGCATTGTCCAGCAAACGTGCCATAAATGCAAATTTTTGTACCGGAACCACTCGTTTGTTTTTTAGCACTGTGCACAGCAGCGTTATCTTGTTGAAAAATTATATTTTCATCATGACTTGCAACAAAGAGTCAAATTAAATTATCCGGAAGACGCGTCTAAAGTTCATGGGCTGGCAGCGAACGGAGAAGTAATTCTTCGAAGATGGCTACTGGATGTACCAGCGATGTTCCTCCTGGTCTACGAATAGAGACGGTAGACACGATAAATCGAATCCAATGTTTTCCGCTCGACAACCGCTTGAACAATGGCTCCCGTCACGTCATCCAAGCAATAAAACCTCATCAAATCACGACCCCTCGCCACCGCGTAAGCCTCCGCGCACGGCTCAATCTACGAAAGCTTATATAAATGTAATGAGACCGTGACCAGGGCTACCTCATCAATCAACCCCCACACGGAGCAACTTCTACGTCCCCCTCCTGTGCTCCGCGCCGTTTTCCCTGTGCTTTCCTTCTGCGCTACGTATACGTTTCGACACACCGTATAGAGAGACACCCTCAAAAACGCTGCCTCATACGAGCTAAGCCGGCGACTTAACAACGGGCCCCGAACAATCGGATAAACGCGATTCGTTTCGTTTCGACTGTTACCAAACGGCTCTTGCAACACTCTTTGTCACTCCGCTTTACGATTACGATGACGGAGTCGCGCAAGTCACTCGTTCGCTGGCCAAGTCGAATAACTACTCTGATTTTTCGATTATTCGAAATCTTTGTGTCTAAGCAATTTTCTTTTGTTTGTACTAAATTTCAGAAATAATATGGATTAACATTGTTAATCGACAAAATATTTTGGTCGCCGAGTAATAAATAATTGATTTATTGAATGTAAATCGTTGCAATAGTCCGCATTCTCGAGCCAAAGTGCTGATGCTAAGGTACTTGTAGATTATTAACAATTATTTTACTTTAAGTGAGTTACTTCACTTTTCTATTTTCTATTATATTATAATACATTATATTACATTATTATATTATTTTTATTATATTATTTATATTATTATTATTATTATTATTATTATTATACTATTATTATACTATTATTATTTTGCATCTTTAAAAATAAGTCTCGAAAAATTGCTAAATAAATATATATAAGAAAGAAATACGAAGAAGAGGATCTAAGCCACGTGGCATCTCTTCCACACGTTATGGGGAGAGATGACTTTTTTCATTTAATTTTATATAATAAAATTTAAAACTGCCATTATTTTTTAGAAGTATATAGATGTGCCGTTATATAAAAAAAGAAAACTAAATTCGTTTATTTACTGCGAAAACAAAGTTGCCGTATACTTTTAATGAAAAAGAGTGGCGTTTTTCCTACGATATACAGTACTTATCACGAAAAGTAGATTTTAAAAAATGATGAACTCGATATTAGATTAGAAGAATATTAAATAAAATTTCTACAAAATCCTTAACAGTTGTCTAACACTTTTTTTAAATCGAAGGACAGCATTTTTAAAAAATTGTTTGAAAATTATACTTATCTCATTCATAATCTATAAAATTATTTGGATTAATATCTTTCAACAAGTTCTTTTGCAATTATTTAATTATGTTTCTATAATTGGGCATTTCACCTAGGTAATTCCAGAGTAAATGCATAAAATCTGCGATCCAGTTACGGGTCACAATTAACCAGTCGGTTTCACGCGGATTCACCTCAAAATTGAACAGGTGCAATTTACCACTAAACCTACCATTGCCAATCAAAATATTAAATATACTCGAAATAAAATCGAAAAAGAATTCGAATAAATTCTTGCGATTCCTCCCAGGCAATTTTTGTTAACCGCTCTTAGCGTTAAAAATATCAGAGAGATCAAACAAATTCAAAGATCTCAATGTACCATCTCGAATCTACGAAAAAGATGCTGTTTAGTATCTATTTTTCGCTTGTAACAATTCCACGCGGTGAACAAAAGCGACAAACATTTTGGGCGCTAAAAATATCGCCGAACTTCTATCTTGATCGGTTATTTATTGTCGGAAATAACTGCGGGGGCGTAGCGAGTCCAGAATTCCGTGCGGCGGTGTTTCTCTCGTGTTGAAGGCACCGTTTTAAATTTACAAAAGAGCCCGTTGTCCGTGATCGACGAATCACCGTCGTCCCTGGCATGATAAACAATCCGCGCGCGGTCGACGCGATAGAGACGCACGCGTCGAATCAAGCGTATTGAGGAGGCCCGGCAATTCGATTCCTAAGAAGACGGCGAGAGGGAGAGGCGCAGGTGGAGATGGAGAGAGACAGATATATATATATATATATAGAGAGAGAGAGAGAGAGAGAGAGAGAGAGAGAGAGAGAGAGAGAGAGAGAGAGAGAGAGAGAGAGAGGTAGCTATAGAGAGAGGTGGATATAGAGAGAGATGGATGTAGAGAAATATAGATATAGAAAGAGATAGATATAGAGAGAGATGGAGAGAGAGAGAGATATAGAGATGGAGAGAAGAGAGATAGAGAGATGGAGAGATAGAGAAATGGGGAGAAAGAGAGGTGGTGAGAGAGATACAGAGAGGAAGGAAGAGGGAGAGAGACGGCAGTAAGTAAGTGAGAGATGGAGAGAGACCGAGGGAGGGGCAGGAGAGCTGTGGAGAGAAGGTCGACACGACGGTTGCAGGGTGGAGACGACGATGGCGGTGGAGAACCAGAGGAGGACCGAGGGGAATAGCCGTGGGAAGGTTGCTAGACGCCGCGGGGAGGGCGACAGAGGAGGAGAGCCGAGGTAGAGGTGGAGGAGGATAATATTGATCCCCTCGTAGCCCCGCCCCTCCTTCGCAAGCCGACGCCATCATTATATTATCCACCATCCCTCCGTCTATCCGACATATGCGCACACCTACGACCTCAAAATCTACGGGATCTCTGGTCCACGCACATCTGCTTGTCACTCTACTCTCGAAAGGGGTCCTCCAGGAGGAAAGGAATACATTTTATCTTCCCCGTTCTTCTTCTTCTTCGTCTTCGTCTTCCTCTGCTCCACTCCCGTTCTTCCGTACGCCTTGTTCCACGCATAAATGGACACACTCGTTATTCATTGGGTTATTGAGCAAGTCCGCAGCGTTTTTTTCGCATACGTGATCTGCCGTTTTCGCAATTTCCCCGCGGAGATTTATTTCGTCTCGTCTCTGTTAATGGCTGTTCGCGGAGATGCGATACTTTCGCGCGACTTTAAGTGTCTGTTCTTTTTAGGAAAATAGATATCGCGTCGAGATGGGTGAGGCGAATGACAATTGCTGGATCTGGGAAATGCGGAATCTGTGAACCGTACCAATCGCGTATTTTCTAATGCAACAGAACCATTTGATTTAGTTAGTATTTTTTTTTACGAGCCGTCCATAGGTCAAATTGATTAACTACGCTTTTTGGAATATTTCTAGTCCAACTGTCAAAGCACTTTGGCTTTTTAACCCTTTGCACTCGAGAGGCACCACTAAAATTGTTATATCACGTTCCAAGATCATTTTCATTATATCATTATAAAATTGTCAAAAGTGTAACTGTTGCCTGAATCACGAGACTCAATTTCGCATGCATAAAATGCACTTTGTCGTACAAAATGGAGATACTATAAGTTAGAAAAATTATTTTGGATTTCCAGTTAAAATGGCTTCGAGTTCAAAGGGTTAATTTGTATTCTTTCACAGCTTTGTGGTCTTACACGTATTAAGTAAACTGAAAAATCTGTTACGTAAATACAAATATGATTGTAACATTTTAATTGTGCGCATAAATACTGATAGGACATGCACACATGTAGAACGTGTATAGAATAAATAACACGACATTGTTTAATCTGCGAAACGAAGGAGAGGTGTCAAGATATTGCCTTTCTCTATCTACCCCCCTCCCCCATTCTCCTTTTAATTCAGTCAATAATTCCTCGAGTTTATTGTGTCATAGTATCCATATTAGTTGTATAAACTGCACTGTATTTACGTTGATTGCATCAAAAACTTTGTTATGTCGATCTTTACCTGTCTCGCAGCATTACAGGTGTTTGCAAATGAAAAATCTCGCGATTAGAGCATTAAATACCACGGCATTCGAGGATTCGTCCAACTGATTTTTTCATCGAAATAACCATTTCTTGTCGAGGTTGTTACAAATATTTTACAAATGGTAACAGCAAAATTATTTTCACAAATATTTTATAGAACATAGTGAGATTTTTGGGATTTATGGACAATAGCTTGGAAAAAAGCCAAACCGAGTCTCTCGTATTAACAAACTATTTTTCAAATCTGTGAATTTGCATGAGTTTAGCTTCTCCTTTATTATTGTATTTTCCAGTAGATCGTAAAAGAATATTTATATATAATTCCACTAAAAGTGGAGTTAAATATCTTATGGATATCTTAAGTCGATATCTGAGCTATTTTGCACATTTCTTCGATAATAATTGATAATTTAATATAAAGCGTCAACAAATATTATATATATATATATATATATATATATATATATATATATATATATATTTATTTATAAATTTACGAGGGCGTATACATACGTTTTTCCAGAGGATTGAAGCCAAATGGTTGAAAAACAATGCTTCCCGTATTACGTAGCTTCACGCTATAAATGTTATTCGTTAAAAATGTTATTAGTTATAAATGTTATACGTTATAATCGTTACTCGGTCCGTTTTTGGCGCGGCGGCCGCAGGATCCCGTTAGCAGAAGCGGTTGTTCCGGGGCAGCCGAAAAACTAGGCGCGGAGACAGCACTTCATTAAAAATAAATTCCCGCGAAGGAGTCCCGCCGGATATCCGCGCGGCTTCGCGAGGATTTCGCGGCCGCGGAACTTGCCCCCTTTCTTTCCACGGTGCCGCAGAACGCCGCCTTTTTAACTCTATACATCTTCGACGAGCCCGTTTCTAGACGATTACCAGCGGCACGCCCCGCGCCGCTCGCCGTCGTTTACATCGTCACGGATGGTAGTCGGCGGAATTGTGGAGGAACGTTTCGCCCGTGGGATTTATGAAAGAGGCTGCGCCGCGACGCGACGCGACGCGACGTCGTTCTCTTCTTGCCGCTGAGCCTCTGGATGGAATGCGCTGACAGAGAATTAGCCTCGGCCGCGCCTCGCGGAACAGCAAAAGTCCGGGGAAGATAAAACGGAACGCCCGTGAATTACCATCCCCCGATTTCCATATTTCCTCCGAGGGATTGAAATTACTTTCTTCGTCAACGCGACTTCCGATCGCCGGGACAACGCGTCGTTCTTGACCTTTCCACTGCTGCACTCGAGCAATGCAGAAATATTCGAAAAATCAATATTTTATTTTATTTTATTTTATTAAAATAGAGAAAGCAACCCTCAACAGCCGGGGAACGCGTTGGTATGAACAGCGATAAAGGTGAAATTGAAAAATAATGGAGATTTGACAGCTACATTTAGAATAGTGTAAATGTAATAACTTAACTGACGTTAAAGATGAGTTTATTCCGCACTGTAACATCGTGACAGTTCACGGCAATAATTATAAATGCGAAAGGGTTATTCACACTTGTTATTCTGATTGTTAAATGGTTTAATTATTTATCGTGTATCTAGTTTTATAGCCTCGAAGTCACACATCCATTGAGGATCTAATATAACAGGGTGTCCCAAAAGTGACTTTAGAAATCTAAGGTTCTTACGATTATTTTAAGTAACATTCTCCTTAGCGCAAATGCAAACCGCGGCTTTTTTTACGAGATATTAACAAAAGAAAATACTAACCAATGAGAGCAATAACTCGTTAACAATGCTTCGGAGAAAATTTTTCAAAGGAAAAAGTTGCTTCAAATCACCTCAGGAAACTTCCATTTCCCGATTGCGAGTGACTTTGGGACACCCTGTATATCAGATTAGCACACTTGCGAAGAAGTCTGTCTAAAAAAAATCGCCAAATATGTAATAACAAATACTTGTATTTTGTAATTTTCTCACGATTTTTCCGAGTGTATCACGATTGATTACGTTCAATTTTTCATAAGCTTTCAACGCGAAAGTAAAAGCGCATATACAAGAAAAAGCAGTCCGTTTATGAGAGTATCTGCATTAGGGGAACGTTCCTGGATGCTCTTACGCTTATCGTTGCTTCAGGCTCCACATCGGTGCCTATTTTTCCGCGACACTTTCTTTTTACCCTGTTTGTTCCACCCCCGGTGCGCACCGAGGCAGTCTGAGTTTCTAGCAGCGCCGTCTCCATAAATCTTACTATAACGGCGAGATGGATCAGGGAGAATGGCCACGTACCACGTATAGAGGAGCCGACTCGTACTTGTATCGTATTTCCGTGAATATGTGTGCCCACTTGGCCGCGCACGCGCGACTATATCTTCAAGGATTGCTATGAATATGCGACTGCATGCGGAGAAATCGAGCTGTCGCGACTGGATACCGGATATCAAGGGAAATCGGCCTTAGCGACGGATTTCAGGGGTAATTACCGGAAATTCGCGAGCACGTGTGAACAATTACCGTAGATTTACGGTCTCGCGCTCTCTTGACACGAAAATTAGCATGGGGAATAATTGCTGTTGTCTCAACAGGGTGGATCTTCTAGGTGAAGATTTTTTCAAGATTTTTTTCGAGACGCCCTCTAAAATTATGGCATCAGATGAGAAAAATAGAAAATGACCTAAACATCGAAAATATAAAATATAAAATATAAAATAAAATAACTTAAACATCGAATTTGAAAATTTTTTAATTTTTGTAACTCACTTTACAATCTATCGCCATGATACGTTTTCGTACCTCTCTGAATTCGTCTTTTCACGATCTATAAGAATATAGAAGCAAAATATCGTTGCATTAAAAGAATTCTGAAATCTCAAAATTTTATTTTGAAGAAGATGCAATCTTTTTTGGCGTTCCAAGTGCTTTTGCGAGCAGACAAAATTCGTATTTCGCGTACACTAGTCGAGTAGATTGCAAGAGCGAGTGAGAAAGAAAGAAGAGAAAGAGAGAAAAGAGAGAGAGAGAGAGAGAGAGAGAGAGAGTTAATTAATAAGATATAACGAAAGGTCCATCTGTCCGAGGAATCACGCGACATTGCCGGAAATCTTGAGATCTCGCGGACAACGCGAGGACTTCCATGTCGTCGGCTGGATCACTGCCAAGACGACCAAACAATTTTCCGGAATGTGACGCCGGTAGACGCGGTTTAGTGAACGTTCCGTGGGCATTTTCACGTAATCGAGAAAACGCGACGTCATCGGAAGGGTTTGACATAAATTCGCTTGAATTTACTATGCAATTCCGTCGAGAATAGATAGCGGAAACATGCGACGGAGATATGTTATAGGTACTATACTTCTATTTCCGGTTATTTACTCGGTTACATTTATCATGTTTATACGACGAGGTGTTAATGAAAATTTGTTTGACATTATTTTAGATAAATATTTATAAATGGCTAGCATTTAACCTGTAACACATTAGCCTGAATGATGTTATCATTACATGTATGCAACAAATTTAACACTTTCTCCTTATTTAAAAAAAAGGTCGATTCGAGTGAAAAAAACCCAACGAAATCGTTGAAATTATTTGACAAATGATATGAATAATTTGAATGGAAACGCTAGAAGTCTGCGAAGATATTTTGAATTCTCAGTTCACATGGTTCAAACTGCAAAGGGTTAATATAAAAATATATCAGCGCAAAAATTCTCTGCTTTTGCCAGAAGTTGATAGCGTCTACTGGTCGATGCACCGTCCTAGGGTTAATCATCGCGGCAATTAACGCGGAGAAATCGAGATCGGGCAGCGTAGACAAATTCCTGACGAGCGGTGCGCGAAGTAAGGGTGTAAAAGCGGGGGATGGGTGAAACGAGTCGAGCGAGTATTATCGTTTGTATTAAAGTGGTCCGGAGGGCCAACGCTGAACGATACAAACGGCATATGAGCGAGCGTACGACGTGGAGTGGGTAGCTAGCTCCCGGTGTGTGCAATTTTATGGATTTTTTTTATCGTTGTGGTAGTGGACCGTACAGCTGCAGCCAGTGGGATTCGGATATTCAATGTCGGCGTACCTGTATGGATATTAAATTAACACCCGTAAGCCGCGAGTATTAACAACTTTGCAAAAGATTATACGAGATTATGAGCTCAAGCGGAACACGTGATTTTTAATGCCGTCCCGCCTAGCTCTCGCGCCTCTTCCATTCTTTTGTAATTTATAAATAGTTACGGCTCATTGCGCTCCACCCGGCCGCGCTATCGATTCCCATCGAATTGAAACTGCTCTCTTTCCCTCGTTTCTTTTTGTCGCCTCCTCCTTTTTTTCCAGTCGTTTCTCTTTTTTCCTTTTTCATTCGGCGGAACTTGTTCCCGTCTAGCGCTGGCCGGACTCACTTCAAAGATTGGATTGAACGCGTTCTCGTGATGACAGAGTTTACGAGACACCGCGGCGGGATCAAATTACTCTTTCTCGGAGCTTTTCTATTGCTTCGGACGGTTTTTAACGTTCTTTCCGGAAGCGGCGAGTTTAACAGGTGAGCGACCGAGCTCGTGCATGCGCAATGCTTTTTGGATTTCTCTCGAAACAGGGTGGAATCAGTCGTTGAAAAAGCTAAGTAATCTGATAATGATATTAAAAGTCGGTTGAATGTGTAAGGGAATAATGAGACGTAAAAAACAACTTAAAAAACAAACGATTTTGTAAAGCAAGTAACTATACAGCGAGATTTGCATAGGGAAAGTCAATTAAAAAGATATAAAAAATATTGTAATACTAATATTTAATATTTCCACCTTTGTGGCTAATTACTTCAAATATTCAGTATTCAATATTTAATAGTCAATAGTCAACAATTAACATTTGATATTCAACATTTAACATTCAATATGCAACATTCAGTATTCAATAGTCAGCATGCAATATTGAATAGTCAATAATCAATAGTCAATAGTCAATAGTCAATAGTCAATAGTCAATAGTCAAT
>CM052151.1:10403959-10462683 GCA_028455555.1 Augochlorella aurata | reverse complement strand
TCTCTCTCTCTCTCTCTCTCTCTCTCTCTCTCTCTCTCTCCCTGCCACCCCTTTCCCACCCTCTCTCTCTCTCTCTCTCTCTCTTTGTCTCGCTAGTCCTCTCGTGTTTCCCGCTTTTCTACGACCCTCTCTCGAGTTGCCACCTCCTCTCCCTCTTTCTCCATTTTCCTCGAGCATATTCGTTTCCTATGCCACGTCCGGATCTTTTATCTGTCACCAGCACGCTGCAGTCCGATCGTCAATTGATAGAGACCCGTGCACGAGCACATCGATCCACGCGGTCGCCTAACCCTCGCGAGATTTCCGGAGAAACCGGGACGTGGAGATGTTGATACAGTTTTGCAGGCGAATGCTTGCTACTCGTATCTAGATACGCGACGGTGGAAGCTCTCTGGAGTTTGCTAAATGTGAATGTTATTATTATTCGAAGCAAAATTTGATTCTTCCGCTGTCGAAATCTTCGGATGCGGGCAAATGGAGGCGTACGAGGAATGCGAATGATAACGTATCGCGTTGGTATTTATGTTGAAAATTTCAGGTTTTTGAATTTATTATAAATCTTGGTTGGAAATGTTATCGCGGCTGTAATGGAATGTATAGTAGAATAAGGTGAAACGGGCGACGACGATGGAACGGCGTGGCGACCGAATGTACAAATGTATATATGTATATATGTATAGATGTATATGAATATATGTATAGACGTAATATGTGTTGACGAATGGCTGTAAAAAGGTGAATAAGGACGAACGAGTAAAGAGACACGAAGCGAGCATTGTATAAAAATCAGCCGAGCGGTCAGAATTTATTTAAAGCTGTAATTATGTCCCATAATCACTCTGATAATAAAACTTGCCCGAAATAATGCAAGTAAAAATAATAAAAATCATATTAGGCCAACCGGAAAACTCTTCAGGTACAACAATATCGCCTATGCGCGCGCTAAAATATAATAATGTGTATAATAAAGTATAAAAATCGATAAAATCTGGCTAACAATATACTAAATATGATAAGTAATAAAATAGCGCACTTCAATTTCGTGCCGCTTTACTCTAAAGAATAATTTCTAAAGACTCTTATAGCAATATCCTATATGCCAAAAGGAAAATAGTAACAGCAGGAAATACAACTTGTAAAAGTAGCTCAATACTTTACCGACCGGTAGCCTATAAAATCCTATAAAGGCTTTTCAGCCTGACCGATAGCCTGTGAGTCGGTTGTCATGGCAACAAATAATTTGCTCTCTATTATTAAGCTATTATTATATAATTTTTAAAATATGAAATAACTTTCGCGATGAATAAAATAAATAAAGTAGATACAACAAATATTGTTTAATGCTAACGTTATGAAAATATAAAATTGTTTATGGCCGAATGACCTGTCGGTAAGGTGTTAAAATTCGAAACGATCGTTCGTCGAAAGAAAGATCGGAGTTTCCGATTCGACCGATCCACTGTGTGTAGTGCACTGGTTGAATTAGCATTCCTGTTTTATCCGGAATTCCGGTAAATCCGAGGACAAAATAGATAAGCTTTGACGCATTTATCGGCGGGCATTAAATGTTGCATCGAGATTAATTAAGCGTATCGGAACGACTGGAACTGAGTAAATGCGGCGCAATCGCGGCCCGTAAATTTTAGTATCTCGAAGTTCGTGTAACACAGAAATTTCGACCGAAGAATGACCTCACGGTTCGACGAGTCGAACAACGACCGAGGCGCGTACCGGGGATGATTATGGTACAAGCAGGATGGCTCCACTGACAGCAACATCGGCAACACTGGCAACACTGGCAACACTGGCCGCGGTGTTCGGCAAACCCCGGACCCCGCGAATAGTCGCGACTAATTCGGCGTTATTAAACCCTCTTTTCTCAGCGAAGGAAAAAAAAGACCACATTCAAAATTTCAATTCGATACTATTTTTACCAAAAGAGCCGAAAGACTTGTCTTTCAAATTTAATTTTACTTTTAATTTAATTTTATTTAGTTCTTTTATTTCATCTTTTTATTTTATTAAATTTTTTGATTTAAGAGACGGTAAACTTGTCTCAAAATTTTAATTAAACGCTTATTTTTATTTACTTAATTAATTTTTATTCTCTTTCATTGAATTTTATTTAGCCTTTTTATTTAGTTCCGTTATTTAACACCATTGTTATCGAAAGTTCAAAAACAGAGAGGAGAAAAGGGGCCTCCTAAAATTTTTACTTAAAATTATTTTTAAAATTCAATCACTTTTATCCAATTGATTTTTCAACTTTTACTAGATTGATTATTATATTAATTAACAGATTGGTAAATACAGCGTTGGATCATTGCAGTCTATAAAATCAAAGTATTTCATTCTTTAACGACGAGTTAACCTCTAATTTTATAATTAAGTCAGCATTAAAGTCAGTCTATAAAGAAATTAGAGAGAATGCAGAATCTGCCATATAGAAAATATGCAAGAAAAAATATTTTTAATTGAAATTTCACTTGTTTAGTTCATGTTTCTAAAATATGCATTTGCATAAATTTCTTCAGTCCAATTAGAATCATGCGAATGTTCACTGCTCGTACCCTTTTCACTCGAAGCCATTTTAACTATAAACCTGAAATAATTTGTCCAACTTATAGTATTTCCATTTTCTCTGACAAAGTGCCTTTTATTCCTACAAAATTGAGTCTCGTGACTCATGCCAACAGTTTCACTTCCAATAATTTGTTCAATCTAATCTTCCTTAGCCAAAAACGATTATAGAACTCGACAGAACAATTTCGGCGATGGACCACTAGAGTGCAAAGGTGCACACCTTCCGTCGATTTAGAAAGACGAGCGAATCGTTCGCGGGTCGGAATTGATAATCGTCAGTCGAGTAGAACAGGTGACTGACCCGTCGCGAACAAAACAAACGAGCCCCGAAATTAACCGGTGGGAAGGCAAACTTTAATCCGCCGCGATCTCCTCGCTTTTATGGGTCTTAAAATATGCCCGGCCGAGAGCGGCGGGAAATAGAGGAAAAAGACGAAGAATGCCACTGTGGGAACGTTACGATTCGCGGACGCATCCGTGGTTTCGCGATAGTTGGGATCCGCAGCATTTTGGTACATGGCGTATAGCACCGTGGCGGGAACACCGTGCCATGCTCTGTGTGGTTCTATAAATCCAGGAGGGCTTACCGGCGCAAAGCTTCCCTTGTGAGCTGCGCAACCCCACGTGACCCCGTGCCTGCCCACCTCCGTATACCCGTTTCTCTTCCACCGCGATCCTAATGTTTCGTCCGAGCTCTCTCTCCCCCATCCCCCCCCTCTCTCTCTCTCTCTCTCTCTCTCTCTCTCTTATTCTGTTTCTCATCCCGTGATATGATCATTTCGAGATGTCTTGCTGAAACGCGCGCAACCGCGAGAGTTGTCAAGCCAAGAAAGACATGTCCCGCCGCTTGATCCGACTGAAACTGTTGGATAAACTGTGGGATAAACTGTGGGACAAACCGTGGACACGGCTCCCGTTTGCCTCCGCATTCGAATCGGAAACTTACGCCAACTATTTCTTTTCAACTCTACCGCAACCTCCGATCACGAATTACCTCCTTGCCTAGACACAGTGATCAAAATTTGCATGGTTCAGCTGGGGAGTACGTTTTTCGTAGGGTTTTAGGGTTTCAGGGTTTTAGGGTATAGTGGAGAGTCGTGTCAGGGTATGCTTTTTGTTGATTAGGCTATCAATGGAGGAATTAGCAAATATTATAACTTTGAGTCTTGGGTAATGCATTCTTGCGACGTTCTTCTTTTTTAACTATGTCAGCTATATTTTCAAGTATATCAATTATTTAAACTGTGTCAACTATTTCAACTATATCAAATATATTAACTGTATTAACGACATTAACTATATTAACTGGATTATCAACTATATCAACTGTCGAAATGTGTCGAGTAAAAGATTCGTTATTTCAAATAATTTCGCTCAACTGTGGTAAAAACCGGTTGAAATAAAAGCAATTTATTTAACGAGACAGAAATTGAATAGTCTAGCAGTTAATGCGCCACTCGAACGGCGGACCTTTTTGATAAAACTATAGCTCGATATGCTTACCGTCTCTTATAATTCAATAGAATGATTCCAAAATGATGGAAATATTTATTGAAAAATTCATTTATAACTCAAACCAGTACGAATTCTTAATAAAAAGAAAATTCTTGACGAGACTTAACTGCGAAGTTAATTAACCCTTTGCGGTCGAGTGACGATTGCAAAAATGATCATGCCACGTTTCAAAATAATTTTTAGCAAATTTAACGCTATTTATATTCCATATTAACGCTACAAAAGTCTGAGAAAATATTTTGAATTTCGCGTTAAAGGGTTAACATGCGACCAGCAGAGCGTTTTGACAAAAATATAACTCAGCGTGCTTGAAATCATTTCTAATTTCCCTCATCAGCTCTCCGTCAGATTATTCTCCTTCTCGACGCGTTTTAGCCTCTCTATAGATCTCAGACATGCGAATGTTCGTTATTATCGATAGAATCAAATAACAATATCAATGCTCGAGATCCGAATAGGGGGCCGCGTTATGCGAGCGTTGAAAGAAAACTGGAACTATTAGCACCGGTCGGCAGAAGTGCCATTTTCCAGAAGCGAGCCATGTCCGCAGCATAGCACCTCGAGGTATCAGGACGCGGGAAGCATGAATTGTTGCCTTTGTAATCGATACTTCACGGCATCAATGCGTCCATTGTGGGTTGCTACTTCGATCGAGTGGGATCGAAGTTGCTCGCGTTCGAGCTCGGTAGCCGTAGAAATTCAGGAGTGTGTACATTCGGTAAGTCATTTGCAACAGGACGCGCGATACATGCCGATTAAAATAGATAGTAACGTTTCCGTTGGCGCAGAATTGTTTGTCCAGAATAAGAAACATGATCGATAGAGGCCGATAACGGGGAAAGAAGCCGATAGCGGGGCTTTTCGGCGGAAAAAAATATACTGCCGCCGACTGACACCGTCTGTCGACTCATTTGCCACGTTTAATCGAGAGGCAATTAGTCACGAGGCAGCCTGACTCATTTTGCCCTCGGTCTCCGAATCTCTCGTCTGCGCAATCTTTCACAGAAAATGCCTTCGCGATTATTGGCACGGGTCGAAGGAAACGGGTCGGAGCGCGTTTCGAAATTTATACTTTATGTATTCTTTGGACTTGTAAAATGACTACGATAATATACATTGATTTCACGATGCAGATCGTCAGACAATACAGCAGTTTTTGACGAGTACCGGACACCCGGTAGATACTGAAGCCGCTGCTGCTACTATGGCTGATGGATTTAAGTTGACGGCGGACGCGTGAAATTACCACAGCAAAGATGCCTGTGTTACTAATATATGGATAAATGTCGTCGAATATATATGCAAAATTAATCCATTAACACGTTGGTCACTTATGGGTGACACTAATGGTGTTTATTGTTATCGTAATATAATGAAGAAGCTGAATGTTACTAGGATTTTAAGATGCAAAAGTATTTTCGATGTTCAACTTCTTGAGTTTTAATTGCTACATAAAAATCTATAGTGTTTCAATAATTATATTTTCTAAGATATCCATTCTATATAATCACAGGGCAGGGATGCAGGGTGCCTCCACCCTCCTGCGTTATAGCAACGTACGACGAGAAGAAAATAAATATTGTTAAGGATGAAAGTACAGTATTGTTGAAAATGAAAATAAAATATTGTTAAAGACGATAGTAAAATATTGTTAAAAATTGAAGTAAAATATTGTTAAAGACGAAAGTAAAATATTGTTAAAGACGATAGTAAAATATTGTTAAAGACGATAGTAAAATATTGTTAAAAACGAAAGTAAAATATTGTTAAAGACGAAAGTAAAATATTGTTAAGATATATTTGTACTTACTCTGACTCGTGACTCTGCAAGCCGCAGGTACTGACCCATCTCTTCCCTGCTCGGCATGTCCGGGTACCGGTTTGTCGCGAAAAATCGCTCCAGCTCTTGAAGTTGCTGCGACGTGAAATGTGTCCTCTGCCGCCTTTGGCGTTTGTTCTTCTTCCCGTCCTTATCGTCCGCGTCGTTCACACCGACGACGCCAACAGGAGAAACCACCCCTCCGCCAGCGCCCAATTCGTGTTTTACTTCTGTCGGTGTCCGAACATCTGAAACGTGTTAAGATATCACATTCTCAACGAAAAGACGGCGATGTTTTATCCTAGCATGACTCGCACCACGAACAACGTCGGCCCGCGTCTTGCTTTTAATGAGCACGGCATTAAAGACTGGCCCAATTAACACTTCACCGACCGTCATATCAACCAGTATCCATTATTAACATAAATATTATCGTATAATATAGTATAATTTTCCAAATATTAGACGCGTTGCACGATTAATAAAATAAATGAAATAAATAAAATAAATAAAATAAAAATAGAGACTAAGCTCCAATATTATCGTATAATTTTCCAAATATTAGATACCTTGCATGATTAATAAAATAAATAAAATAGATGAAATAAATATTGTTTGCCAATGTTATAAAAATATAAAACTGCCAGCAGATTTAATTATCCTATAATAATAGAAATGTGACCGGTCGGTAAAGTGTTAAAATAGTGAAAAATGGTACGTGTGTAGAGCATTCTGCTATACCTAAATACAGGAATAATAAAACAATGTTTTTATTTAAGAGAATCCATTGATCATCGATTAAGTAAAATCTGGCAGAGAGGCTATTACTCGGGCATTCCTTGGATTTTGCAGTAAAATAATTCCTATCATTGTAAAATGACTATACTTTATACGATTAAGAGATTATTTTTGTTAATTAAAGACGCGAATTATTTGTATTAGTCAAGCTTCTTAGTGTGTGATTAACCTTTTGCGATCGTATGTCTACTCTCAGCCTCATTTTTATATAAAATTGATACATGGTGTTAAATATATCTAAACTTTAAAAAAAGATTTAATTTTTGACACCTGTGTATAAATTTCATACGATCGCAAAGGGTTAAACGATGAAGTTTCGTATCAATGACGAGGAGGAACGAGGTGTTATAGTCTGAACTATACAATATAATTTGTTATAGTTCAGCAGTGTAATTAACAATTTTATAAAATATATTATTACCAAGATTAATTTAAAAAATAACCAATAATAATTTTTACCAGTAATTTGTTATTTATTATTGATGCAACAGTGTTAGATTGTACTAGTATAAGCTCTCAATAAATAAATAAAATAAAAATAAAGTGAATAAAATAGAAAAAATATTAGATATAATATTAGACTTAATACCCTATAATAACAGAAAATACCTTATTATAATAGAAAGGCAATGAGATTAGGGCAACGTTTACAGCCGAATGACCGGTCGGTAAAGTGTTAAATAACAATCCAGTGTCTACAGTGTCATATAATCTATAAGGTAATGCAGGCGTCGGAATGCAATGGGAACGCGTGAACCAACGCAGATCCTAGACCGGTTAGATCGTTCCTTTGGTTATCTCTGCGCTACGCCAGTGCTACATCCCGTTGTTCAGGAGCTGCCACGAATATGTTTGTCATGATAGTGACAGGTGAGGGTATGCCGCCCCTGACCCCGCGACAAATCACCAACCCCTCTTACATCCATTGACAACCGCGTGATCGATCGCCTACTTTTTCAAAGACTGCCGCTAGCTCCGCGTCTGATGATGCCGCTAACTATCTTTTAGGACCCTGGCTATTATTTACAGAGCTACCTAAGCGACATTAGGCCGCGCTGATATCGGCTGCGCTCCGTATCGAGAGCGTTCGATTTCTCTATCGCTGCATTTGAATTTATTTAGTATTAGCTGCGCTTGCACGGATCGAAAGTGTATCTCATCGGAAACGTTGGAAATTACTCTATCCAACCATTGTTCTTGTTATTTCTATAGTTATTGCATAATAAATAGCTTGAGAGTTTTCGCCGCTTCGATTATCGACTTGGGAAATAATAAACCTTGCTTTAAAATGTTGTATTAAATAACTGTGTTATTGTTTTATTGTTAACCCTTTGCACTCGAGTGGCGAGGCACTAGTAAAATTGTTATATCACGACCCAAGATAATTTTTATTATATTATATTATGTTATTGTGAAATTGTTAAAAGTGTGACTATTGTTTTATAAAAGGGATGTTAGAAAAGCTATTTTAGAATTACAGTTAAAATCGAGTGCAAAAGGTTAATACACTATATCTATGAAAAGTGGTCTAAAAGTACACTATAAAAATACACCATGTCTACAAAAAGTGGTTCTCTTTTGTTAAAAATGAGTGCATCTATTGGAAAACGGAGAAACAATTTCAAAAATCTGAAAACACTGTTGCGTTATTTCGGACAGATTGAAGCTTCTCGCTTATATCAAACATTTTGCTTCTCTGCATAACTTTGTATCTCTCTTCTGCTTATTAAACTTCAATAAACACAATAAAGAATCTCTTGGGCCATTAACTTTATTTTAGATCACTTAGAATACAACTTCGCGTGTCACAGAGAGACGCCGACGCGAGCGTATATTTATTTATCGTCAGCATTATGCGAGCATTATATGCGAGAGAACTGTTTACGAAATTATTTGTAATAACCAGGATCGGTGCAGGGTGGTTGGTGTTCCACGGAGGCAGTTCGACGATAAGGAGTTTTGAATCCAGACACACTAGCGAGCTTTACCAGTAACAAGAGGTACGTGCTGGACTCGCGTAAGGAGTACGAGAGGCTTCGCCCTCGTCTCGGGATTACAACGAGTGAAGTGAGATCCGTCCCCGGGGTTTGTTGTTAACCAAGACCGTAAGACTCGGAGAGATATTTCAATTTGCGGGGATTTGGGGCGGCTGCGAGAGCGTCGGCTAAGTGCCGAACAAACGTGCAAACAAACGACGGCAGCATTTTCCTCACCTTTCTCGCGCCGTGCCCGGCGACGACGCTCTCTATTATCATTTGATAGCACCACCCGTGAGAATTGTCAGGGATGATCATAAGGAATTTCCCTGCTCCCGAATTTCATTACAGCGAATTCTGACGAGCTCGATCAATTCTCCATCGTTGATCGCGACAAAACTGAGTCGGTCGATGTTTAAAATAATCGAGAATAGAAACAAATGCAAACATGGTATTTTCTTAACTTTTCTATTATATTATATTTTATATTTATAGCCTCGGAGCTTTTATTTAAGTTATTATTCCAAGTGATGGCAAAATTAAAAAGATATGGTACTTTAGAATAATTGATATATATATATATATATTTTGTTATTATCATATATTCTTATTAGCTCTAAAATAATTCGGTACTAGAAATGTTATTTGTTTAACCCGTTGAGCGCCACGTCGGTCACTAACTTCCCGTTCAGGCCGCGTGAAAAATGACAGTGTAAAATATGATACAAGTAAAACTGTTTTAAGTAATTACTGAAAATTTATTTAAAATTTACTTCAGTTTTATCTATTGCTATACCGCAACACCAGCGCTTCTAACCCAACCTAACCTCTCTACCAGCGATTTCCTTAAGAATTCGCCTGGCGCTGAACGCGTTAAAAGGGGTAGTATTACATCTTAAAGTCGAAATCGGAGTCTGCTTCGTCAAGTCGAACGCGTATTCACCGAAACTCGCGGCAACGAAAGTTACGAGGAAAGGTAGAGTATAAACGGTTGCAATAAGAAAGTTCGTAAAGTGGCTAGGCGTACCTTTTCGGATATGCGGCCTGTGTGTTGTGTTCGTGCGGGACCTGGGCGGCGCGGTGGAAAATCCACCGGAGGGTGCTGCGGGCGTCGCACCCTGTTTACTCGGGTTGCTACCACCGGGAGTGTGAGGTCCATGGCCCGTCAAATCGAGCCTCGCTAAACTCTCGTTCATTTCTTCCCGGAATTCACCCTGTGTCCATACTGCAAAACGCATTACACCCTCTTGCAACGTTGTCTACCTTCTCCATTATCACCACTATTTACTACGCTCCGTTTTCCGACCGAAGGAACTCCGAGCACGGCGGAGCCTCGATTATCCGGACTTCCGGCGTCCGCGTCGTCCATTCTCCGAAGAAACCGAAAAATTTTCCGTTACAAATGAATGAAAATTCGTGTGCTATTATGTTCTCGCGGCATTAAATCTAAGGATAACGAGCGCAATCTAAGGATCGCTACTCTGGTTCGGATAGTCGAGGCTCCGCTGATCCGTATTTCCGTTGCAAAGGCGCCTTTTCAGTCGACTATACTTTCAGTGTTGTAATGTACAGTGGGTGTAGAAAGTATTCGTACAGCAATCAATTTCGAGAAAAATATTATAAGACTCTCCAAAAAAATGTTAACAAAAAGGATGTTCTTTGCACGTTCTTTGAAATGGAATCGTTTATTTGTATTCTTTACGAAACTTTACGAAACAAAACAACGATAAGTATTCGTACCAGCTTTACAACGTCTCTTAATTTTTTAATTAATTATTAGCAACTACACTCTGCTATATTCATTTATTGTCTGATCTAATTTCCGTTCATTCATGTTCGACGTTTTCCCTGTTTCTTTTGTTCTTTGTAGAGTTTACGCAGTTTCCTCGTATATAAATGCATAAAATCTACAGTCTACTTGTAACATATAGATTATTATACCGTGTAAAAGAGAATTGTTCTTTCTAAGAAAGTGTTCTCACGACCAGACTGCTGATTTTCATGCGAAATAAAAGCTGTCTGCGTTACTTGATCGTTTTAAATGCCCTAAATGTTTTATTGTTTTAGGATCGATGGATCATAAATTAATAAAATCCGCAGTCTAGACGCGATAGTAAAGGGAATGAGTTTCGGGCATTACGGGTGGTCGGCATTTTCCAGGTAGGTTTCCCGGGCCGTAAGGTTGGACAGGGGGCGCGCGCGCGCGGTTAGGGTTGCAACAGAATCGGCGATCCGCTGGAAGAGTGACACGCGTATCCTCATCGTTCCTTGCCGGCAGCACGCCACTAAATCAGCCCGAGTTACGCGCCGACTAATTGTGAACCACGTCCCTCCCCTTTGCCGCCCCCGTGGAAACCAAATATAACTAAACGGAGCGAAACTAAACGACTGGGCCGATTAACTTCTCCGCTGCCCGACTGCCACTGACAGCTCACACACTCGCGAGCCCTATTCTCGACTACTTTCCGCTCCTTCTCTTTTTTATTCTCGCCGGAATACCCGCGCGGATAAATAATTACCCGAGAGACAGAGAGGGATTGTGCGCCCGCGGGGAGGTGCGGGGCGGGGCCGGCTCTGTCGGATGATTTGACCGTTTCAGACACGGCGCCGTTGTCGGTCGACGACGAATGTTAGTTTATGACGAAGTGATACTGTTCGTCAGACCTGCGGACCCGTGAGGGGCTCGAGAACATAATGGAAGCGTTGCTTGGGCCGCCTGTCTCTTGTGTTCGGAAGATTAAATAGCAGACGCGGAATTGTAAATTCGCCCCTGAATACATCCGCAGGATTTGCGGATATTTGTATGAAAGAGTATAGAGTGACTCGCGAAAGTCGTGGACGGTTGCTATAAAAAAGATCTATGCGTGGATTTTGGGCGAAACGTCCGTCGCGTGTTTCGAATGCAGTATACAGGGTTATCCAAAATAGAAAGTTTCTTTTAACACCTTATAGACGGGTTTATCGATAACAGAGTTCAATTTGACGCCAAATGGCGGCATCCGTAGATAAGCTGTTAACAAAAAGGAATTATTTTGAATTTTATTGGCTTTTTAAATTTAGTTGTAGCGTGTGACAGATGATGTCTGTCCGACGACGACCACGTTCACAGACGTTATCTGTAGGAAACATTTTCTCGAGCAAGTAATTAGAATTTTGCTAACATTGCGATGGTTAAGTACAGCGCGTAGTACGGAATAGTTTCTTAATCTACGGCGGGCAAACAGATCGGTTACCTATTTGATGTGCTAACCGTAGAACACGTGTAAAGAGCTACGGACGGCCATACAAGGATAAGCCGTGTTGCTGAAGAGGGTGGCCGCGAGTGGTTTGTTTGCCAGGCCAGTCCCTGAGGAAAAGCGTGCACGCCGCACTGATGTCCCGTTATCGGCGATGCCTCCTCGGCAAACAACATCTGAGCTCGGAACATGAAGTCCGTGCAATTTATCACAGATGCACGTAACCGGAGAATGCGAACGGCGTCGCACGACGTAAATACAGTGATTCCCAAAAGTATTTGGATGCTGGTACAACTTTCGCTTCTGCGTCATGCATTTAACCCTTTGCACTCGAGTGATGACTCTGGGACACTATTAAAATTGTTCTATCGCGTTCCAAAATATTGTTTGTACTAACAAAAATTTAGATTTGAAGATTTGTTAGAAGCAAAACTGTTATTATGAGATAGAAGAATCAATTTCATATGCATAAAGTGCACTTTGTTACATGAAATTGGGATACTATAAGCTGGAAAAGTAAGTTTAGATTTACAGTTAAAATGGCTTCGAGTGCAAAGGGTTAAATGAATATACAGTGGAAGGAACAAATCCTTTACATTGCATTTTTGCATTAACGAATTGGAAGAAATTATATTTACAAGTATTTTATACGCGACTGTTCATCCCCATAACGTGAATTTGGTCACAGAAGCTGCAATAAAAAAAATACTGGACGTCACAAAGACCTCCGTTTTTACGTCTATTTTAGGTCTGAACGGCTTACGCTTTAAAATGGACGTATTTAAGACGTTCTATCACGGATGTTAAAAGGATGTCAAATTTGGAGCCTTTCAGACGTGTAAAGGACATTTTGAAAACGTCTAAAAGACATTTTGATTTGTGACACAGGACGTTTATAGGCCGTTTATAAGCCGTTTATAGCAAATTGTAAAATCGTATATAATAGAGATATAAAACGACATCGATCGTAGACATATAATAATTTTTAAAATTTCAAGCTTCTGGAAGTATATTGTTAGACAATGGAGGTATAAAACTAGTAATAAAAATTTAAAAACATTTATTTCTTTAACGTTTGAACTTAACTTATATATAATTCGATGTTACTTTATGTTTTGTCAAGGTTATGCAAGTAACGTCTTATCCAAAATCGAGAGTTTCGCGCATTTTGCCACTTGTATACTCATACTTGTTTAAATATAAGTCACAGAGGTGAAAGTTACACCAGCGTCCGAATACTCTTGGAAATCACTGTAATCGTTTCTACCAATCGGAGGACCGTCGATTTTATGTTCAGGCTGTTATGAGAGAGACGATCGACCATTATTGTCTCTCTTAACCTGTTGGATCGCATTAATACCGTTTCGGTTGCATTTGCACCAGCATGCAAGTACACGAGCGTTCATCTGTTGTACAAGTTTTTATCTCTATTTTTATCTGTATTTATTCTGTTGTACAAGTACAGCGCACACGTGCTACAGTACACACGTAGCCAGGGCACACACGCAGATTCAACACGCATGGAGCTGCAGCATGATTTTTCAAACATAAATACGCATCACTCGTTGCGAATGAAGCCGGGGCGAGGAGGAGTATTTTTTGAGGTACGCCGGTTTTAAAGATAGATCGCGTGCATCGCGGTTATGTTTCCACGAATTCGACATTTGAATAAGAGCCTCGGAAATATACCGAAATCGCCGGTTTATTTTTTCAATCGGCGAATTCGGCTGATTTTCGCGTTGAAAATAATAAATACACGTATACGACGCGATAAATACCGTGACGGCTTTTGTCGCGCATGTCACGGCTTTTATTCTTTCTGAACGTAAATACGTCCGTAATCCCGTGCATATCGGGTAGCCGAGCTTGAATTGTAGCTGCAGAACGATGAAACACGGTGCTCCGATGGCCGCCCTGCTAAAAATCTATTCCTCGATGATGTTTCGATAAAAGCGCCGTTATAACGGCCGAACTTCCTCGTTTCGACGCTTGTGTATTATTTCAAGATTAGAGCTAATCTTATAATCTGCATCCTGATCCGACACCCGCTCTATTAAAGCGACTTGCTCAACCGGCGAAATTTATAGGGCGCCATCTTACGCGTTTCGATGGAGAAAATCGACAGCTGTCCCTTCCCCCTATTATTGACGATTTTCTCCCAAAATATCCGTACTGTGACGGATCTAAATTTAATAAATTTTGCATTGAGGGTTCATTAAACTACGTCATTATAGTAACAATATCAACATAATTATAATCGATAAAACCGATAATAAAATAAAACGAGATTTTATGCAAAATAAAAATGTTCCAAGACGACCGTAGGACGCAGAAATTAAATAAAGATTAATATTTTTCTTATATAATTTTTTTTATATCAATTTTCTTAATATAATGTAACATAATACTATAATTCGTTATAATATAATGTAATGTAATATAACAATATATTCATAATATCGCAATTTAATATTTAATAGACTGGCAAATGCCCTCAGATTCACAATACTCAGATTTACACAGATCTCTACAGATTAAACAGTCTAAATCGCGATACTTAAGGACTTGGAACAATTTATACCTTCCCCAAACAAGCCTGTATTTGCCGAATAAACTATCCGGCTCGAAGCAATAATCAATAAATAAATAGATCTGAAACGTATTTACCCAATCCGTAAATGGATGCCAAAGAATAGTATCGGAACCATTTATCGCGGTAATCGTAAAATCCAAGGACGGCGAGTATCGCGTGCGAAAGACACTCGGATCGATCTCTAGAAAGGACGCTAATATTCTCAGCAAATGGATTAGCAAAAGACAAAGCTCGGGGAGCAGGTATTTGTGAATTTTCCCATGAAGCCTGGTCGCGGCGAAAGTTTTCATTGTTTCCGGGAAGAATACCGAGAAGACGAGTGCCGTTTCACCAGATCCGCGGTCTCTAATTCTTTTGCGGAAAGGGGAACAACCGGGAGAACGAGAGAGAGAGAGAGAGAGAGAGAGAGAGAGAGAGAGAGAGAGAGATAAAGAGAGAGTGATAAATATATAAAGAGAGAGTGATAAAGAGAGAGAGAGAGGGGGGCAAAGGGTGGCAACTAGAGGGACGCCGAGACGGGTTGTAACTCACAAATTTATTACTTTTCCCCGCAGCTTCGAGTTATTTTATGTCAAAGACAAACCGGCCATGTACAAGCCGAGGGGAAGACGACGAAACGAATATCTCAGCTGCTTCGTCGCATTTTTACACCCGCGGGATATATTAGTGGACCGCTAATCCGCACGGATTTTACGGAGCGGCTGTGCATGCGACCGGCGACGTCGCTCTCGGCCAAGAAGACGACGCGTCGCGACGCCGAGGACACCCGATGTACCGTTTTCGTTTTCGACTCGAATAAACCCCGTCGATTCCCGTTACGATCGAACGAACTCGACCGGAATATCGACCCAGGGACCAAGTATTGTTACACGCGATAAAGTAATTGGTTTCTTAAAGTCTGTGGGAAAACTAATCCGTCCAGGAGTACCTTAAATGACATCAAATAAAACTATAAATAATTCTAAGCATAGCCGGTACTATTTCTGTCAGAAAAGCTCATTGTTCGAGCGTTAAATACAATGGTTATTGTTGCTTGTAAGTAACAATAAATGAAAAAGGGTAGAGAACAAATAATGATAAAACTATTATTTCAACTCATATTGTGAATAAAAGAGAAATAAAAAAACAACGAATATTAATGAAAATATCGTTTTAATTTTTATACTAGAGGATAATAATAAAAATAATGTTTGTCCTAAATGAATTAATAAAGAAAAAAAATAGTCTTAGATTAATGTAGCTTCTAATAAAAATATCGCTCCCGTTCAATAAAATCTTATTATAATAATAATGTAAATCTAAATCTAAATCTAATCTAAAAATCTATTATTACAATAATATGTATGATATTAAAATAATATTATCATAATAATATATATATATATATATAATAATAATAATGAAACATTATTAGATATAAATATTGTATTAATATTATTAAAGAACATGAATTTTCGCGGACAATAAATTTTCTGAATTGAGAAAAGCACTCCCGCATTATTAACTGCTAGTATTTACAGAAGTTATGCTGCGAGTCAAGTGCAAGAATTTTACGGGAATGACTAATTTCGTGGGACATTCGATGGACCCCGCAGCTGCGGGATACGATTATTTTAGCGACCCTCGCAACCCTCTTCGTTGTTGAGTTACAATCGCGACACGGTCCACTAAACACCCACAATTTTTACACAACGTGTCATTTTATTCGTGTCCGCATACAACCGTATCATTGCCGGACGATTATCGACGAGTGGTCGTCACGCGTACGCTATTTTTTTCTTCTCCACGAAGCACTTTTTTCGGAACGACGATATTAATTGTGCCAGCTGCGGAATCACTATTAATACGAGAGATCATGATTCCTTCTCGCGGGGATAATATCATAATTTATTAATGTAAATATGTTATTATGGAAATCGAAACTGGTAATTGTTCAAACTACTTAATAATAATCGTTATAAAATTAATATAAAACTTATAAGTAATAATAGAGTTAATATAAGGATTGTAAGTAATAATGAAATTAATATAAAGATTGTAAGTAATAATAAAAATAATATAAAGAGATTATAAGTAATAATGAAATTAATATAAAGATTATAAGTAGTAATAAAATTAATATAAAGAGATTATAAGTAATAATGAAACTAATATAAAGATTATAAGTAGTAATAAAATTAATATAAAGATTGTAAGTAATAATAAAATTAATATAAACTAAGCTTACTGTTCTTTAAATGGTTTCTCTAATAAGCTGAATTAATAGTGGTAGATAAAATGAATTGCTTATTAGCTCCAAGTTAGAAAAATTATTTTACACAAAATAACGTTTTAAACTGTAGTAATTAATTAAGGGTTGCTACAAAAAAAGTAAAAAAAGAAATGGTGGTATCTCATGCTCGAAGCGATAAATCATTGTCGTCTTTCATCAGCTGGCGAACAGTTTCGCCAAAACTATTTAACGTGCTCGGTTAATAAAACGATTAGATGAATCTGTTAGGAAAGAAAATATTACGGTAATAGTAAATCCGTTAACGGTAAATGTCAGTCCTCGTCAAATATCTCTTGATCGATGCCGCGGATATTGGTACAAGCTTTATTGCCCAGCGGGTAAAATTTCCGGGTAATGAAAGCAGGACCGAAATAACGGTCCATCGATAATTTTATATCGGAGATTACGGCGCAGTGGTTCTGGTTATAATCCCCGGGTTTTATAACTCTGATAGATTGAATTCATTAAGATCTTGGCCGGTTCGCAAATCGGTAAACCGAGCCCCAGCGAATTTTGCTTTAATCGCTTAGATAATTATTTTCTTAACGGCACAGGAAGAAACTGATTGCAAATTTGCTATCCGACCGACATCGAGTTAAATTGTTCGTTAGCTTCGATACACTCGAGAAAATAAATCGCGTAATTATTAGTGGCGATGATTATTAGTTAATCCAGTGGCGGATAAAAGAATAGGTGGCAGTATTAAATACTCGACGAAATTCGAATCGTCTAAGATTTTAGATTTAACAATTTTAGACTTAACACTTTGCCGGCCGCTGTCACGCTGGCGTGACTTTTTCTCGCCAACGGTTATCGGCCGGCGTCACGTACGCGTGACATCGGTTCAGCGCAGCTGAGATGTTTCCACTATGCTTGTTAGTGCCGAGCATTAATATTTTTGAGCTTAGGATTTTTTGGCTAACAGCTGGTATGCTAATTTAGACGTAAATTAATTTTTCTGCCGAGAGAACGCATACTTTATTGCTTAACTTTAGGATTCGCTTCTCTCGGTCTCAGTAGCTCGCCGGGGCGGCAGCGTAAAGGCGATGCGAGAAATGAGTGGCCGGCAAAGTGTTAACCTACCATATCTCTCGCTCGTCTCAAGCTACCTATGTCGACCGTGAAAATTCCCATGGGACGGACGCGACACCCGAAAACTGAGACAGCAATTTAGGTAGCCCGCCCGGTTCGAACATCGCCGCGTTTCCCAGAGGCGCAAACCGCACGTATTTCCTGCACGCCGCGTTCGAGTCACGGCTTCGAGAAATCAGAGTGTTTGTCACGTAGGAGAGTGTGCGACAGCTTCACCGAACCGATCTCCGAGTGACGAACGAGCGCAGTCGGCCACTTGATAATTACCGAACCGGCATCCCTCCGGCGGAGGAAAAACCGTCGGGCGCCCGTCAGGGGTTGAAGCGATGGCACGACCGCGTGGCAGTAGCACCTGCGAGCGCAGGCTGCTTACGATCTCCTAATCTCGTAATCCTTAGCTTCCTTAGGAAGTCGTTTATTAGTCAACCGTGCCGACCGCGGCGCGTCGTTGGGGCGACGACCGGGTGTACTTGAACCGGGAATCCTGCTCTTTTTAGAAATATGCATTTGGATCGCTGGTCGATCGACGATATTTTTGGGACACGCTCTCTAGGAAACTAAAACCTAACCTGCTGCGAGCTTCAATATTAACACATAATTTATCAAATATTAGATAATCTTCGCGATTAATAAATGTCTTGACCTCTAAACATTTTAATATAATTTAGTTTTCGCCAGAATTACAATTTAAATATCAAATTGTAGCAACATTTTACGCACGACTCCATGACGGATATAGTCGTCAAACACACTTAACGCTAAGTTAATGCTAACTTTATGAAAATATAAACGTTATAATAGATTTAATTACCCTATAATAAGGTTCAAGGTTATGTCAAATGAACGAATGACCGGTTAGAATTCATAGAATTCACTATTGCCCATGCAACGTCCATCTTGGAAAACATACTCGAGCGTCTTCGAATTATGAAAGCTAGCCCTTGACTCCCCTAAACTTTCGCTTTTATCGGGAAACTCGCTAAACCAGTGTCTAGAGAAACAATACGTAGGTTTGTTTATCCAACATGGCGAGTCCAGGCGAGACAGTTCGGCGGATAGGGTTCGGCAGCGCTTGTTAACCAATTTGTTTAGTTTGAACTTGACACGGGGGCGAGCACATGGGACCGATAAGTAACCCGAGACGCAATGTGTCTTTCGAGTTTAACACGCGTGTCGCAAGACGTTTCGAAAAACTCTGCGGATAGAATGTCCTACGAAAGTTTTAGACAGCTTGGCGCTACGTAGGAAAACCCCCTGCGACCTATGGGGCAGGGGAGCTAATTAATTAGGCTACAACGATGCTTCCTGGTGTCTTGGAAGTAAAACATGTGTTCGCGTCAACGGTCCTCTGCTTTATGAGTTCCTCTATGGATGTATCAGCTTCGCAAGCGATGGGATTCAGATACGGAACCATACAGCACAACTTAACAAATTATATTATCATTCATACAAATTATATTATTACATATATTATTTTCCAAATACTACTCGGTGGAAGTTGTATCAATAAAAATGATTCATAACTCGTCATAAATTAATCTATCTAATTGAATAAATTATTCGAATGGAAATTGTAAAATTAATCGAATGAATTATGCGAACAGAGATCGTAAAATTATTCGAGTATTTATTGTAAAATTAATCGAATAAATTATACGAATACAGATTGCAAAATTAATTGAATAAATTATTCGAATGGAGACTGTAAAATTATTTGAATAAATTACTACAATAGAGATTGGAAAATTATTCCAACAATAGTGCGAATAAAATCGTAGGATCAGTGCACTACTCATAGAATTCGAGAATTGCTGCTGCTTTAAATAAGTAACACTAACAAAAGGAATTGAAATAGTTTGTAAATTTTCTTGGAAATAATGTCAATTATGTTTATAATTTGTTTCCCAATTTCATTGTCACTTAAAAAGGATATTAGTCGATTTTCATTTCGAATTTCGCAATTTTAATTTTATTTATATCATTTTGAAAATAAATCGTTAGGCAAGAAGTTAAAAATTAAAAGACGATCGTTCCCGTTTGAAAAATGGTCTATCTCAGAACTTTCCTCGGAGGGTATTAATAGCAAATTCTGTTCCCAAGCGCACGCATTCGGGGCGTGAATTGCGTTAGTTGTTTTTGGGAACCTGCTATGTTTTCCGACACTTCTAGAATTACAGCTTCGAATTCGACGAGGTTCGCGGCGCGACGGTTTCTCATGGCTGGCTCTGGTTCGGGTGTCCCCGGTTCTCACAGGTTCGGGCACGCACAGAAATTTCCCCAGAGCGAAACGACCCCCGACGCCGAGCCTGCCCACTTCAATCGAAACCCACTTGCGAGTATACTCTACGCAAGCCTCGTTCCCGAGGAAGACGGGCCGAGGCGGGTCGAGGCGGGTCGAGGCGGGGGCAGGGTCGGTCGGGTCGGGCCGGGCTTTCACCTTGCTACGGCAGCTGAGATAATGGGAAGGAAATCAGTTCATTTCTATGTTGATCCTACGGGCTTGGTTCCTGTCGCGCTTAGAAGACCGCCACGATTGCCTCGGTGATCGAGAAATTCGAGCCGGAAAATCGACTTGATGGCCCGGCTCATCGGGAGATTTAACTACCTCCGCCGACTCTATAATATTCGTACTATGGATCGGAAAAGCTAGTTCACTATGATATTCCCTGGAATGGACGTGTCTCGAGTCTCTCTGGAAAGGTCTGGTCAAGTCTCAGAAAATATACGGACTGAGGCGAACGCGGACAACTGCTCCCAAAAGTATTCAGACAATATAATTTCTAATAATTCTAATATAATTTCTTCTACAAATTATATTAACAAATAACATTAACAACCAATTATATTAACAAGTATCTTGGATAAATTGACACTATAGCTCTTGAAATTCTATTAGCGTTTTTATTCATTGCACTGTATCTAAAAGAACTTTAATAACCTCATTCATATAGTAATTAATAAAATGCAGAATTTATGAATTTATTTATTGTTATTATTATTATTATTATTATTTTACCGAGACACAATACCAAGTGCATCGTCTACATGTTCGTTACCGGCTCGGGAAAAATGAATTGAAAAATATTTCCGTTTCATTTTCCTTGTCGTTCCACCTAATTTATTTATAACAATAGACAACGTGCAAAATAACCGAATTATTAATTGTAATAACCAAACTGTTTGGTCATGCGTTCTGAAAGACGGAAAGAATTTGTAATTCCATTATTGCCATCAAATCTCGTTCACTCGGCTTATGGTGTTTCAGTCAAACATAATCTTGACATAACCTTAACATAACTTTATCATAACCAAATTGTTTAATCATTGCGTTCTGAAAGATGGAGAAAATTTAGAATTCCACTATTTCCATGAAATCTCGTTCGCCAGGCTTATGGTGTCTCAGTAACTCGGCACGAATTCTAATTCGAGGGTGATTCAAGGCAATTCAAAGGGTGGCTTGTCTTATTTGAGGAGCGCATTGATCTGAAAGATCGCACGTCGAAACGGCAAAGAGTCTGCGGCGAGAAGAGTTCCAGCGTGGCCACCCTGGGGAGACCTAGCGGCTAGCCGAGCAATTTGTCAACACCATTAGAGGAAGGCAACAAGGGTTGACTTTGGCGCATCTGCCAGACTCGATCACAGAGGCATCGCCATAATAAAGGGGTAGTTAATGACTACCGGGGGGCTCGATCGGAAAGCCGGTCGAAGCCGTATGCCACCCTGTTGACAAAATATTGGGATATTGGCATTGACCGAACGGGATAAAAGATTTTTCGAAGGGTTCCTTTCTCCTGATTTGACCACGAGGAAATCGCAGTTGGATTTAGCCGTAGGATAAACGTTCTGTCACTGATCCATACGAAGGATATCTTATTAACCCCTTGACGTGCCATTTTCTTCGCAAAATTCACGGTTACAAAACTTATTGCAATAATTTCTTAGGGCAGAAAATTAATGTTTATTCGATGCCTAAATTTACTAGAAAGCTTAAATATCAATGAGAAAAGAGATTAGAATTTTATCCCAATTTTAAAGGACAGAATAATATTCATAAGCTATTATATTATTAATTATTATTACCAATTATATTATAATATTATTATTTTATAAATAGTCATTTTTTAAAAATACTTAAGAAATCAACGCTCTGATTAACGCGTAGAAGACTTAATGTAGTAGAAAAGTCTGCTCGCCAAGCAAAGTATAAAACGATTTCCCACCGTGCTGTTAATTCCGAGTAGAACGCAGCGATCGCATTGGCCCCCTCCACCCCCTCCCCGAATCCATCTTAAATCGCGATTCACTCAACCAATCAAGGCGGCGGTGCATCGAACAGATCCCGAACGAACCCGCTCGGAGGGCAGGGGGTTTGTATGACTCCATCGAACGATTAAGGGAGAAGAAGAGAGCTTGATTTCGTAAAGAACGTAACCGGGTGGCTGCGGTCTCGAAGCGAGAGCTGCCGGCATGCGGCATGGCACCGACACTGAAACTGAAACGGGGATAGGTGGGATGCCATTGGAATAAGATCGGGTTTAGCCGCAGTGTCGGGTTCGAGCCCCGGATAAGTCTGCCTTATCCCGATAAGCCGGTGAGTTAATGAATCACAAAACAGGTGGTGGCGCCACTGAGAGATTGTCTTCCGTCCTCGACTTGCCCGGTACGCGCATCCGAATTCTTCTCCGCCGCGTCCTCTCATTTACTTCTTCCTCGGCGTGGAGCAGCCTCGCTGATACCAGACAATTTGGCTGCAATGTTTGTTCACGCACTCGTTGCCTCGTTCTTTATCTCCGGCTCGACACATCGGCTCGTTCACGCAGCATTTTACCCGAAATGAAACACTATGCCGGCCCGCGACCCGGCTGCCTTCTACCACCTCCAACCGCCTAGAATCGGCCGACGATAAGCACCGACGGCATCCTACTTGATTCTAATATACTCTGAGAAAGAGAGCGGACTATTTCCTAGCTCGATGAAGAAATACACTCAGGTATAGTTATACTGTATAGTCAGGTATAGTTATATTATGTAGCTATATATATATATATATATACTTAGGTATACTCAGCGATGGAATTAAATCCACGTCTCATTTTTAATTGACTTTTTCTGATGGACTTTCAAAGTGCTGCCCCGTTCACTTGATTTTCATAGTTCCTTTAACAATAAAGATCTTTCCGTACGTGTCACTTGCTTTTTATTAGTTCATTGAAGAGGACGTAGAGGAACAGGCGCGGATTTTATGCACTTATGTTCATTGAGGATATTTAACACTATAACTACCGAGTCCTAAACGTGACTAGTATATATCGTTTTATAACAACGACAACATTGAATTTATCTAAACTTTCTACGATTTTTATCAAAATACCTGCTTCAATGAAGAAATTCGCGTCAAAATTTTCAATAAAAACATTTTTATACTGTCAAGAATTGTAAAAGAACAAAATCAGAAACCAGTCATTTTGACTGCTTTGGTAGTTCTATTGTTAAAAGTGGCAACGTGTTATTTTCAACCCTTAAAGTTGCGATTGAGTTCATATTTCCTGGAACCGACGAACAAGGGTTTCATTTTGCATATAGATCTGCAATCTGGTTATTACTATATCTGAATTAGAAACTAGAGAAATGAGTGCTTTTTCAATATTTATTAGATTTTATATCTACAACGAACAATTTTCAATTTTGATATTCATTTCTATCGAATCGATTAGTGGAATTGACTTTGCTTCGCAGCGTCGGGAATATAAATTGATAATTAACAACGTTAAATAATCCATATATGGAATAGTTGTTTGCAAAAAATTTGATAGCCACGATGATCCAACAATTTCCTTGAGGCTAAATAAATTTTGTATAGATTTCAATTTGTTTATGCGCGGAGTGACCAATAATCTAGATACAAGAACCTAAATGATCCAGTAAGCATAAACGTTGACAAGTTCATAGTGATTAACGCTAAACCTACTGAGATCGATATAATATATAACCCTAATTTATGATTGCTGAGACGAGAAGGACAGACAATGCTGTGAACTGTAATAGATAATAGTAATCAATTCGACGCAAAACGGCGTCATCCGTAACAAAACTCAGCATTCAATTTGGCGTCAGATGCTGTCACCCTTTGATAAACTGTTAATTAATACGATAATTAAATTACTATGATTTTGCGGGGTTGATTTATGCTACCCGACACGCGAGCTCGAAAGAAAGTCCGTTTATCATCGCAGAGATACATAAATTGGTATCTAACAACTTGTACATACCATAATCGAGTTGCGCAAAAGCTTATCTCTTTAACTCAATGTCAAGCCTGATGCCATCCAAGCCACGAAATATTAATTTAACAACCAGCTGAACATTGCAAGGATGAAATATTCGACATCGTTAACTCAATTTCTAAATGCTATTATTTTATGATAGGCGCGTTTCATTTGCAGCTAAAAATTAGTAAAAAAGATTCACGACTAGTTTAGCTTGATATCTTCGGAAATGTTTGAATATGAGAAGATAGTGAAATTATTTCTAGCTCGAGATACGGAAAAGCCCGGAAATTTCAAAACTTTTCAGAAGAATGGACTGTCATGCATATAAACGATATTTACATACGTGCATTGTCTATAAATGCATAATACACTGCGAATCTTAGTAAACCTTTTTTACCCCTAAAACTACCACCTTTCATTTTTCGGCATATCGCGGGGTTGCGAGCGACTCAAAATAAAATTATTTTTTATATATATATATATATATATATATATATATATCTATTCTATATTATTATATATAATATTTATTATTAGGACCACGAGGAAAATCTTAATGTTTTATTATTTATTCACACGTTTGCAGACGATTTAAAAATGTTGTGGGGTCGCTGGCATCCCCGCGGGGTCGTTCTAGGGTTAAATATAACGTATAAGATGGCAAATATTAATGGTTTATAATACTTCTCTTAATTTACACTCATTTGTTTAGAATAAAAAATGGAAATATAGAAGTATACTTAATTCGTAGTCTGTGAGACGAATGATTAGTGACAGAGTAATACTGATTTAAGTTTAGCGAGCACATCCTAATAGAATGTCCATTTTACAGTAATAATCAGTTTGGACAAGTATAAACAAACAGCGAAAGTTATGTGATATTTGGAAGAAATCAAATTGTTTAGCGAAGTTATATAATAACTTACGGAATCCAGAATAAGAAAATAATTTAATATAATTTTTATACAAATAATCAAAAATAGTTTAATATAAGAAGCTAATATAGATAATATAAAATAAATCAATATAAGAATAATCCAATATAAAACAAGAAGATAATTGAATGTAAAAACTATAGCATATATATATCCCCAAAACTGTAATCCCACAAGTGGTCCCTAATCGCTATTAACCACGCATTAAACAACCAAACTAAAAAGAAAAAATCATGTTGAGTCAAAGATTACGAATTTCGGTAAGCATCCGCTAGTATTCAGAAACGAATCAGATTCGGATAAACAGCGTGTCAGCGTTACGACACATAAAATAAATTTTAGTTGAACGATTCCTTATCACCGAGACGATAAATTCTCAACGCCGTTACCTGAATTTTAGTCAAACTCTGTAATTGTCTCTACAGCCGTTCCTCGGATCTCGAAGACTCGTTCCACAATTTCCACGATTTTACCTGTACCGTTCTTCCTAATCACTAATCACTAATCCACCTGTCTCGAGATTCGTCCGATTCGATTAAAATGTCCAACTAAATATCCAATATGCTGATATGAAGAGTGGGAACAAATCAGCAGATAAGTCGCCTATAGAGCTGTATCTCTTCGTAGCATCGTCGCATGTAAGTTTTCGCTCGACTCCGTAACAATACTAGCAAAGACCGCTTTGCAAACATAGCTACGAATATTTCGGCCTTTGCGAAGGCGTAAGCGATGCATTTGCCTGGTCGAGCATATTAAAAAACGAAAGAAAATCAGGTAAGTGCAGTCGATCCAAAGTTGTTTGCGATCCAAAGAATTCCGCGATTGCATTGCCGCGAGGTAACGAGTCCGAAATTTTGTCCGCCGCGGCGTATCGCCGCTGGAATAACACGATGGGCGCGGTGCTTATCAACGCTATTCGTACTAATGTTTTATCTGTGCTCGGGGCTGGCACCTGACAAGAACTGACGCACAATGTTGCTTTATCGCGATTCTTTACGAAAATGTCCAACGATATTGCAACGAAATAATTCAAGGAAATTCAATACCGAAGGAATGCCATGACAGCGCCCCGTTTCCATTTCCGACGATTCCGACGTGGGAAAACCGGGTTCGGGTGAACAAAGAAGTTCGACTATCTGGAAAACTAACCTATCGGACCAACGCGATCGCGAGAGAAGATATCGCGATAATTGTTGGATTGGTATCGCTTGTATTAGTAGGTAGCAGTTTCGTCGAAATCTTTCGGAAATCTTCCGATAATCGTCTAGATTCCGCGTGTACGCGGGAATCGACGGTAGGACCGAGGAAACAAAGCGCCGTGTGTGCGAATTCGCTGAGTCGAACGACGCAAGATTTTCTGAAATTGTCGCGCGATAACGGAAACGACGCAGTGCACGATTCCGATGCAGGTATGCGCCGAGTATTTGTCGGTCGAACGGACGGCATCGATAATGTCGCAAATAACGAAATCACACGAATCGACAAGCTCGTACAAGCGATTATATCGCGATAGCCGACGAAGGAGAAAGCGACGATTCGCGTATTTCCTTTCGATCGACGCACGGATAAAGGCAATTATGCTTGTGACAACTGTAAGCCTCGTTAACACGACGCCTACCGAACGGTAAAATTGACTAGTGTGCTTTACTCTATAAGAGGACACGAATTATTTAGTTTCTCTGAAGCTTTTATAATTGCAATACTGTACTTTATTTAATCGTTTCCTATGACAGTCTTTTTAGAAGTTTTATAATTCTAAATTGAGAAACCGGTCATTCGACCGTAAACTTCTTCGCGCATTCCTGACCGATTAAACAATGTCAAATAATAACAATAGATTGAAATCGTCAAAGCGTAATCGAGAGATTGCTATCGACGATTCGACGGATTTTGAAATTCTTCGGTCTAAACGCTGCTTTTAGTTCGAATGATTTATGAATATTATAAATATTATGAATATTCTGAATGTCATGAATATTAAAATGGAATTTTAAAATAATAGGTGACGTATGTAGGTGATGTATTGTTTCAATGTAATGTTTCTACAGGCAAATAATTTCCTGCTGGAATTGCAAATGCCGCCTATTTGCCAACTAGATTGCATTTGGAAACGAATATTTGGTCGCTTTAACGCCGTTACGTTAAATCTATTAATTCCAGAAGCTTAAAATAATACCCCTTTAGCGCGACCAGCCCGTGGTAACTCAGACACTCGATTGTTCGCGAACTCTGCGTTTGATATTCGAATAGAACAAGTCAGAAATCGGCGTTTACGCGTACTCTAAAAGGTGCGACGGGATTGATTTCCGGATTGTCGAATCCCACGGGGTAGCGTAAGAAGATTGAAACATGGGGTTATCCAGAGTGCGCCGGAACAACGGAATTGCAGACGTCCTAGCATGAATACGATTATAAATATATATAATGTTTATACTTTGATTCACGATATTTGAAACTGAAATTATGGAACGGTGATACGGCGTTTCTTAATCTTGTCTTTGCGCAAAGCCAGGAAATAAGATTGTATATTCGCTCGAAGTTATCTCGATCCGATGGACTCGAACGACGCAGCGTGTTCCGGTGATAAACGTCAGCCGAGTTGCCGAAGCGGTCCTCGCACAAGGATTAAGACGGCCTATGATGCGCGGCGGATCTCTGGAATCTGTTACACCTGCACGCGGTTCTCCCGTTCCGTTATTCGTCGATCGAGGGAATCGGCGAAAGAATCGGCGAGACTCTGTTATCGCGGCGCACCCTGAGGAGGAGGAGGAGGAGGAGGAGGAAGAAGAAGAAGAAGAAGAAGAAGTGTCCTTTGGTATTGTGACCGACTCACCACGTTTCAGTTTTTCCAACGGTTCGTGCAACTGATGAATGGAGTTGTGGCCCATGGAGGTGTCGTGGTGCGAGTTCCCGTGTAGATCGGGATGGTGCATCGTTCCTTGGAAGTGGTCGCCGTGAAGGCCGGCCATGGCTGACGTGGCGGAGGTGTGCTGATGATGCTGCACCGATAGACCGGTTGTCGATCCCGTAACGAGATCCTGAAGCAACAAATCCGCGTTGCCACCGCCGACTCCACCCCCGGCGAGTTCGAGGCTCCCCCCGCCCCCGTCGCCCCGCTCCATGCTATAGAAGGTTAACGTCGTGTTGACTGATCTGTACAACGCGACGCAGGATCAAGCCAGGCCTTCGTGTTCGTGCGTCCAGGTGTATCGGAAGAAATCGGGTGAAACGGATGATGCTACGGAGGTCGCTCTCAGGATCGCATTCGTCTGTCGCGCACGGAACCCGTGACGGAACGTCTCTCTAACGGAAACGAGGTTCCGACTCGCGGCGGCTCGTTTCGTCTCGGCGATAAGACGGCTCTACACTGGGCGACGGCCGTCGGTAGCGGACGCTCGGTTACATGGATGAGGAGACGCTGGCGTTCGAGAGCCTTCAACAAACCAGCTCGGATCGAGCGCGTCTCGTCGGCGGCGATAGGTCCGATCGCGACTCTAGAGAACCTGCTGGTGTCTGTCCGTTGTTTTCGGCTCGCCTCGTCATAGGTTCAGTTGACATCAGTGCTACCGGAGCGGGCGACTCTCGTCAAAAGGGGAGCTCGAGGATCCAACGGCGAGGACCGTCGCTGCGCGTCGAGCTACGCTGCTTCGCGAACGACTTCCTGCGGCTCTTCAACACGTACGCGCTAAGGATTCGTCCGGGGCCTGCGGGAATTGTTTCCATGGATCGGTCTCGAGCGGAGCCGCTGGTTTACCCCCTGATCCCCGTTCCTGCTGTCCCGTCAAAGGACCCGGCAGAACACACGTGCTCCAGCACTCAGATACAAGAGCAACTAAGGAATCAGATAACCGCGGATCGACGACGGCCGACGACGGCTGACGGCGCGTTACGTAAGGATCAAGAGACGGCGACGAGAGAATAGTGGGAGACTTAGAAACACCCACAATGGAAAGTAGGTTAAACGGCTCGCACTACGGCCGAGCTAGGCAGCGGATTCGATGATGACTTTCGGTGTGTACCACTTTTGCGGATTGATTGCTGCGATCTCGGGGCCTGCACGCCGATGGAGGCGACGGTTATCTTGGCAATGTCAATAATCACAGGGCATTCTTCCAACGGGCGAGTCAACAGACGTAGAGAGCGACGCGCAGTAGAAATTCACCGTCCTGAGCACAGAATGTTATCCTCGGTTCCTCAGCCCTCGCTGAACTCTCGGGAACTCTCGGCGACTGATTTTCACACGAAATCCTGACACCGCACTTGGTTTTGTACGCCCCGCGCGGTACAATATCACTTGCGTTTAATCCTCTAGATCACCACCGAACGAATGCGCCGCCGGAGAAGACACCCGGAGACGAGGACGTCGAGAGACGGCCGACAGCAGCAACACTTCCGACGGAGTATATTGGTCACTGGGACGCGATCGTTCGCGGACGTTACCGGGAGCAGACTACTTATCCACGCAGGGTTGCACCACACGGCCGGAACGATATCCCACCGTGAAAAGTCACCACGAGGACCGGCCGACACCACGATCACCGGGAACGTCGATGGTGGACGTCGACGACGACGGTGCGCTCGTCGTCGCTCGCTCTTCTTACCTTGGCGGGCACGCGGCCGTTGAGGAACGACAGGAGCAACAGCGAGAGAGAAAGAGAAAGAGGGACACAGACAGAGGAAACGTAAGAAAGCGTGAGTGGTGCTGCAGGTCGCGGTAGTATAGTCGGTTTTCGTAGTAGATGGAACGTGTAGTGGCCGCGCGTCGGTAGTAGGTGGGTCCGCCAGGCTTAGCCGGTTGAGCCTTTCGGACTGCCTGCCGGCTTAAGTCTCTAAGTCGGTAAGCCGAGCGGATCTAGTGGTCTTGGCTGGTGCACTGGCTGCCTGCTATCCTGCCTGCCTGCCTGCCTGCCTGCCTTCCTTGCTTGCTTGCCGGGCGGCCTGCCTGACTGTCTGACTGCGCCTCTCCCTGGCTCGCTCGCTCTTACTCCCCTCCATCCGCTCCTTCTCTCTTCCGCTCTCCCACTCTGCTCTTTGTTATCTCCCTTGGATCACCGTCTCCCTCCCGCCGCTGCGATTTCTCACATCCTCGCGCTCCCTTCGACCCTTCGGCCGGCCCGATCCCCGTCCTTTTTCCTCCCACGATCGTCTCCCACTTTTCCACCCCAGTTTTCGTTCCCTCTCTGTCCACCCTCCTCGGCTTCCTCTAGATTTTCAGTCTCCCTCGCGCTCCCTCGCGCACCGTCCCACCGTACTGCGATCTCTCACGCATGTATCTCCTCGCTCGGTCCCCCAGGCTCCCCTCTCCCCGTCAGATTCGACCCCTATCGCGCACCCCTACTAGCCAGCGTGGAACGCTGTCTCTCTCGCGCCCCGCCGTGATCTCTCACACCGCCGCCTTCTCTTTCCGTCTCGCCGCGGCGCGCTCTGCTCGAACCAGTCACCGATTCGCCTCTGTTCGGTGTCCTCGACGCACCTCTCTCCGTCCATCCCCACCAGCCTCGCTGCCACCCCTCCAACGTCCTCGGCATCGCCCCTCCTACGTGCACGACGACGCGAGGCGACGCGAGGCGACGCGTCTCTATCCCTCTTGAGCAAACGAACGAAACGCACGCAGCTCACGCACCCTCTCCACAGTATTTCCCTTTTCCTTTTGTCCTCTTTTCCATACTCCGCGAGCCTCGTCTACCTTCTGATTATTGTTTGTTTCTTCTCCGCGACGTTTGTCTTGGTTCCTCGCGCGCGAGCTTAATCTTTAACGCGTCTCGCCGCCGCGGCCGTTTCTGCGCGCAGAACGCAAATAGATGCAACCCTTCCGTTCGCCGTTCGAACACCGAGCACAGTGACTTCTTTGTTCGGCGAACGCCATTTTCGAGGCTGCGTGTTCGATTCGATTAACGAGATCCGCGGCCAGATTCGGCGAGTCGGCTCCGCCATTATTTCCCCGAGCGTTGTAAAAGTTTCTATACGCGCTAGAAAATCTCCCAAGATACCGCGATCCGAGTCGAGTGCATGCCTTTATCGCTTGTCTTATCTATCGGGGCAAACATCTATCTTGGTAGACTAGAGCACTCCTGTGCTGGGCGGTTCAAATTGACCAAGAGGTGTGTCGCGCGTGTAACGTATAGAGCTTGTCAAAATGGGGTCCTCGCTGTGCTATCGAATCGAAGTTCCTATTGCTCAACGTAATTGCCGCGCCGCTACTCCCGGCTCCGTCCGTGTGGCTACGTCTTCCGCCGTGGCTTTATCCGTATCACACATTCATCGGACTCGTAATTGAATTTTTACAAAGAAAAATCAGACGGACACTCGACCATTATCGTCGCCTTTCTTTTTTCATTCGTTGCAGATTAGTTTGACGAGCATCGCCGCGCGCGGCCGATAAACGCCTTCTTTCTTTCGCCCTCTCCGATTATCGGAAGCAGCGATCGCCATGGTAATCGGATCCAAAAAAATTCCATGTGTCAAACGTTAATTCGAGCGTTTATAATCGGTATTTCATCTGCGCGTCTTATCGCCTTTCAATGACATTGTTCCGAGCTTGGCTCTTTGGAATCAGGCGGGGCATCGCTTTTTAGAGTCTTGTCAACTGTGCCATTTGCCTGCATTCTACAATATTTCGCATCCAGCTCCTCGCAATCGTCCTCCGGCTTCGAAAAATTCTCGACTCGTAAATTTTCCAACATGCCACGCGTTCGTGCATAGTAATCGATGCCGATGCGCTCGCTACGGCGCAGACCTCTCTCTCTTACGATTCTTCCGTGAAAGAATACTGACTCGTTTCAGCAATATCAGCTTATTATTTATTATTACGACACGTTCGTTACCGTTCACTTCAGTTTATACTCAACCCTTTCAATTCGATGCTGACTCGACCTAGTATACGTGAATTTTATATGTACGTTAAGTTGGAGATGGTTGAAATTTAAGCAGTATATTAAAAACGAGATTGATTATGCTAAAAGTTGTTCCGTCGATAAGGAAAAAGTGTCATTTCCTTCGAACGTGATAGATAAAACAGTCGTTCTACTTTTACTTGGTGTCACTGACAAGGTCAATTATCTGACTGTGAAAGCACGTGGTAGCATGAACTTGTTTTTAATTGTATTTCGTCCGTTGGTTATATCGAAGTTGAAAAAGGGACATTGTTATAAATAGTACAGTATATGGAACTTCAATTATTGTGTTTCATTAACCGAGCAAGCGAAGCTTTGAAAAATCAGTTTCAAATGATGTGAAAGGCTTCGTCTAAACTTTGGTGCAATATCCTGTTATTTGGGTATCCAATATTATAAATAATTCTAGTTCCCGAGCTATTTGTCAGTCAGTCTAGGGTCTACAGTCCTGGTCAGTTTAGGTAAGCGTGCAATAAACATCTTATTGAACAGCACACTTTTTATTTTTATTGCACTAACACAATCTCCTATTTCAAGTGTCATGGCTCAGCTGGAAATGGTTAAAAAGGACATTGTAAATTGAAAGACTGTAAAAGCTTCTAAATAATTGTATCATCATCGAATTTGTTCGTATTTGAAAAACTGTGCCAATTATAACTGTTGTTTGAGTTGCAGTAAGTTATTCGAAATGCAAATACTATAGGTCAGAGGAACTATTTAGATTTCAAGTTGAAATAGCTTCGAGTGCAAAGGGTTAACCGACGTGCATTGTCTAACAGGAATGAAAAGATCCAATTTATTTAGATTTCGTACAGTTTTTGTTATAGTAGTTGAAATGTTAAAATGTCTCAATTGTTCTGTTAGGTCTATCGGAAAATTCTGTTGCATTAGGTCATTTAAAGTTTCAATATATCCATTTATTTAGGTATTTAGGTATTTACAGGTATTTAGGTGTTTATAGGTATTTACTAATTACCAGTAGTCATAGCTAACGACGGAAATTATATCGTACAATAAATATTCTAAAATGAACAATTTATGATATTCTTTCACTTCACAGAATTTTCCGGTAGACCTAATAACAATTTTAAAATGAGCAATCGGTCACTTGTCCTTGGTAGCTATAGTGTTAAAATGAAAGAATATAAAAATAGGGTAGCGTTGCTTTCAGTGTCTACCTAGGTTCCTTGCAAATAATTCAACTTTCATTTCCCACGAAAAACCGCAGTCTAACGCTAAAGTTCTGAAGAAGACGAAAGGGGCAACTTCAGCAAGTAATCTGAAAAGCCAGTGAGCAGCGTATCCTAAAATTGCACGATCGAAATTGCACCCCAGCAAAACGCCTGTTCCGAGTCAGCAACAGTATTCACTATTCCATACGACGCGTCTCGTAACTAGGTGCAAGCGCATACTTGAAATTCCGCTAGACCACGCAATCGGCTATTGTTTCCATCGTGAAGGTGCTCAGCACGCGTGCCGTGCACATCAGCACACTGCCCTGGCACACGGTGTCGCTGCTCGGAAGCGACGCTACGGAAAGAGTCAAAGATAAGGGCAATAAGAAGCGAAGCATAGGTGTCGGAAGAGCGCGTGGATCGGGTACACCAGGTGGCGGCGCGTAGAGAAGTTCATCAACGCGACGGGGAGCAGAAAGCGGGAATCGCGGAGGCAGGATCGGAGGGGAGGGCGAAGGGCGCGAGGGAAAGATAAACGCAGCGAATGACAAACCGGATGATTCCGTGCTCGAAGGAAAAAAGAAAGGAGGGAAGCCCTTGGAGACGGTGTTCAAGGAAGAGGGCACCCTCGGAAGAGGCAGAGGAGCGGCCCGGTCGGCGATGAAGAGCTCGCCGGAGGAAGACGGTTGCGCGGGCAGAACGGAGAAGAGCGCGATACGAGGCGAGGGAGGCTGTAGTGGCAGTACATACGTCAAGCTAGGAACAGACCGCCATCCCCGGGATCCCCTAACGCCTCGGCAAAAGTAGAGGAAACAAATGACAAGGTAGCCACGCCTACCGCGTCGTGGCGTGGGCGTTGGGAGTCTGTGTGTGCGTGTGACTTCGAGCTGCTCGGAGTGGGAGCGACAGCGGTGCTGGTGGGATCCGTGATATCCGTGGAACGCAGAGAGAGAGAGAGAGAGAGAGAGAGAGAGAGAGAGAGAGAGAAAGAGAGAGAGAGAGAGAGACGTCCAGGTTATTTCCTGATTTTTGAAGCGGCCGACCGAGTTATGGACCTTCCTGATAGTACCGCCTGCTGACAATTAATCGACGATCGTATCGGTAACCCACGGAGGACGACGCAGAGTCCGCGGTTTCTTACCTAGGGATTCGTAACGGAGCAACGAAAATCGGAAAATAAATTACGGTTTGTGTGCTGTACCGGCGTTTGCTTCATATCGTCGTGATGTAACCGCGGTTTTAAATTATCAATTAATATAGATAAATATATCGACATTATATACTATGTTTAGGATACCGGTATTGAGGTTTTCATAAAGATTGCGTGATATATATATAGTCTCTGTATATAGCTAAATATGTCGGTATTTTTACCGGTATATTAACCTACATTAACCCTTTGCAGTCGGAGCCATTTCAACTGGAAATCCAAAATATTTGTTCAGACTTATAGTGTTTCCATTTTACATAGCCTGCAGCATTTTTCACATTATGAATTTGAATTTTGTGAATATATATATAACAATTTATCGAATATAAATAAATTTGACAAAAATGATCTTGAAACATGATCATTTTTAGCAGCGCCTTAAAGTCGCCACTCGACTGTAAAGGGTTAAACGGCTCTGGTGGAGCGACCTATTATAACAGCGATATTGTAACAGCGAGATACGGAAAAGGAAAAACCAAAAAATAACGGCGTTTTATTTCGGTTACCAGTATTAAGTCCCCGGACTTTCTTACCGCGAGTAGCGTTCTTACGGGGTAGTAACAACGCTGCGAAATTATTTCTCCGTTTTTTAGCTGCTTACGTCGTATGCACTCTGGTAAATCCTTGTGATTCGTCTGGGGAGCCGTTGCGCAATCGGTGCCATTTGTTTCGGGTACTTTATGGGGAATTATAAAAGTCATCCATACGTGCGGGAGGATTCGCTGCGAAGACGTCGTCCTCGTTGGCTGAAGGATACAACCCGCTCGTCGTCGCGTCGGCGTGACTCGATGACGGATCGCCGGGGCTCCTCGATGTGCTCCAATTTTCACTTCTTTGATCAAAACAGTATATGGACCTCCCTCTTTAACCCTTGCATGAGATACCGAGTATTATCTTGTTCCTGTGTATATTCTTTCGAAATTCGCGTGAACGCCTTGAACGGGTTGTACAAAGTTGTTTGTATATTTTGCTTACCTGTGCAAGGTTCGGGTTGCTGCCACCTGCTTGTTCACAGCGCTTTGCTTTTAGGACTACTTGTTGTATATTGCAACACTTCTTTTAAGCTAGGTATTCGTGCACATATTCTTACAAAAATTCTGCGACCTCGCGATGGATATGGATCTCCATTTGTTTAACCCATTCAGTGTCGAACGAAAATATTGTGCTGGTGCGAAAAATATTGAATTGATATAGTTTGATGAACAAAAGAAAATGGTTGAAACGATATATTGCTCGCATTTTTCGCAAATGGAGCAACAACGACATATACTTGTTCTGCGTTGTGTGGGTTAAGATTGGTGCAGGATGTAGTAACTTGCTTGTGTATTGTATATTGTATATTGTATATTGTATATTGTATATTGTATATTGCATATTGTATATAGTCTGGTTGCTCGTGCAAGGTTCGAGGTCGCTATTTACGTTCATTCTTATAGTTTTGTTTCTGTGATCAATTGTAACACGAAACGGAATGTGTGTACCCTCAAACTGTATATCACTATACACAAAATGTGTATCCTTTATTAACCCTTTGCACTCGAAGCCATTTTAACTAGAAATCCAAAATAATTTGTCCAACTTATAGTACTTCCATCTTGTATGAGAAAATCCATTTTATGCATATGAAATTGAGTCTCGTGGTTCATACAACAGTTACATTTTTAACAATTTCATAATAATATAATATAATAAAAATTATCTTGGAACTTGATATGCAGCAACCTTCGTTCTTTAGTTGAAGACTATAGACTAATTTCTATACACCTTTCTACAAATTTCTAACAGTTTCTAACTGATTAACCTAGCCTAATTAAAGAGAAGCTTCCTTCGCCAATAAAAAAATTGCTCATTATAAAATAATAATACAATAGTACAACAAATTATTATATAAATTAGTATATACTATTACATACATTAATAATACAATAAATATCTAAAAATAATAATCGCCAAGCCTAATAATTTGAAAATCACGCTAATCCGAACCATCAAAACAAAACCAAATACGCGATCGAAGAAAAATGAACAATAGTTTGCAGTTTTTGGTGTGAACAAGAAAGAAGGAGCGATGGAAAACAAGTTTCGTATCGCTGTAACACCGGTCAGGAATTACAAATAATATGATATTTCTGATCAGTGACCGAACGACGGCTCGGCTGATCGTGTTCGACGTTTATGTAAAATGAAATGGATGCGCATCAGTGCGGCATGCAATATTCCTATTTATTGTAATGCGGTAGCAATTGAAGGATTATAGATTATCTCTGAATACAGTCGATCGACAGCGGGGCTTTGCGGCTAACCTGAACACGAAGCTGCCGCACGGTCAACGACTATTCATAATTGGTTCCCTGACGCGCGATGATGTAATCGGATCTGCAGCACACCGAATCCTGAGCCGGCGAGAGTTTTATTACGGATGTATTGTCGGCGAAAAAGATTTTTATTTGTAAATGCCGTATTTCCTTAATTGCGCGGACGCGGTATCTAATCGGCGCATGGTCAAAATTCTAATTTGTCCTTGCTCGTCGCGATACGTCGCCTATTATTTATACTTGCTCGCTTGATATCGGTAAAACGATACCCATAAACTCGGTTATTGCTGCGATGCCATAAAAGGATAAGATAGACATTTATCAGCTACGAATGGCTGGCTCGCTGCGCGTTTAACAACGGCGTTTCGATATAACTATACAACTCGCGTTAAATACTACTCAAACACTACCGAGTGGTCGGCTATTTCGCAAACCTCGCGAATCTTACAACTACGCAAAAGTAGAATGTTTCAGACCTTATCTTCTCGCTTTTTATTCGTGGCGAAGGTCGCGAGTAGTCCGCGGATCCTTCTGCAAATTCTCAGACAATTGTTAGTATTATTCTTTGTTATCTGCTCGCATATTCGTATATTGTGTATTTTGTCTTTTTATTACACATTATTATCTAATTAGTAAATTCACTTGCAACCATGCGCGTTTTATATATTCAATTGTATTCCAGTCTTGGTACTATTTTACTATTTTATCATATTTGTTATACTATTTTAGACTGTTTTGAACTATTTATTAAACTACACTTTATTATACATATTATTAAATATCAGCGCACGCAAAGGGCGACATCGTTGTATCTACCCCCGGGAAAGTGATCGAAAGTGACAATGTTTTCTTAAATTCTCAAAACGCATGAAATCCAGCTATGTTTACAGATTGCAAAATATCAAGTATGAAAAATTTACATTTGTTAAAACACCTACTGCGTGTCAGCCTTTCCGTTGTTCCTAATAAAGTAATTTATTTAATTCAATTGCGGCGAATTAAGCAATATCGGTGTCAATCCATGTTTGTAGTATTTCCATGCCGAGTTTCGTATTGGTAAATGCAGCGCATTGTTCGTTAGAAGGTATCAGTATTTTCGCAAAGTTCAATCTGAAATATGTCGAGCGTGTAAGAGCAGGCGATAAGGCAGAAATAAATTCAATTCCGTTGATCTCTCCTAATACGCCAACAAGCACCTAAGCAAGTAACGGACTTATAAAAGTAAGCTGTGAGAAGACAAATCGCAGGATTCAAACAGTATAAATCTCGTGTCTCGTCATGAACCTCTCCGGCGAAGTCTTAACATTTTGTCGATCGGCTAGGATTATAAGGATCGTAACGTTCCCTAACCGCGTCGCCTCCAACGCTTTATGAAACACTTTGGCCACGATATTGAAAACCAAAATGCGCGCGCGCTCGTCCTCGCGATAATAAAACGCATTTCTATTAGGTCGGAAAACAGAAAATGGCCGTTTTTGTTTAGTCTGTTTTCAGCTGCGACTGAGAGAGGTTCGCTGTAATTTTATTTATAAATTTTAAAGGTTTGTAAAATTTGAATAAAATGTAAATTAATGATGTGAAATATGTTCGCGTTTGTATCCCATTTGTTACTCTAGATTTTGCAATTAAAAGTGTAACTCTTGAACTCTCTTGCCGTCGGAGAGTAAGTTGACATGTATTAAATTCTATTTTCTGATTAGAATATTAGGCTTGCAAGATATTCGTGTGTTTTCATATCTAGAGAAGTTTAATTGATGTATTTTATATTATTATAGGCAATTTCTTGCAAAATGCTGACATTTAGTGAATCGAGTGCAGAAGAGTGAGTAGAAATTTATAATTGTCGAGCAAATGGGGCGAGTCCTTGATCAAAAATTGCTACGGATTTTTACATTTCAAGAGATGCAAGAAAGATTTATGCGAAATTATGTAGTAATGTATACATATAATATATATGTATAGTACAGATTATATGTATTATAACTCTTTCAGTGCTATCTGTAATAAAAAAAGTAGAGTAGAGAAAATATCTACTTCCTACAGTATTGCTATGATTTTATATTTATATAGTACAGAATACAGTATAGTATAGTATAGTATACATAGAAATACTATAGGAAACATACTATTTCTTCCATTGCACTTTCTTAATTAAAGACTGAAAGGGTTAACGCGAGAATGACAAACGCTGTTGCCTAAAACACACTATAAACCAACAACTTGCATTAAAATCCTAAACAACTCACGCTGCCTGATGCTCCCTGAGAGCGAAATTATGAAAAATATCGCATTTACATAAACAGCTCGAGAATCAGAATATTGTTTCGTTCGACGTGTCACCGTTTCAACACATTCCGTTGGCAAAGAAATCACTATCGGAGTACGAATGTGCCGTTAATAGAACACCTTATCACCGTAATGGCAATGATTTAATAACGATAAGCCGATACACGGATCCCGGATCGATCGATCGATCGATCGTTTTCTATCGTCCGCAGACGGAAATTCGTTCCTCGAAGAGGAACGGCACTCCACTTTCACGTCGTCGGTGGGATCTATCGCGGCGGACGGAAGAATGCCCTATTTAAAATAGCCGGGACTCTGAGTAAACAGCTGGGCCGGTCGGTGTGTGGCTGCCATAAAGGATCTATCGGTAGACGAACTATTCCTATGGCCGCCGCGGGCAGATCAATTGCCGCCGACACGAGTCGCTCGTGTTTTATTAGCGATAGTAAACCGTCCGTAACGCAAACAATCGATATTTCGCTCGTAATATCGTTTTCGAGATCCGTATCTGTGACCCGTGATAACGCTTCTTTGTATGTACCTGCTCTCTCGCCACTGCTCGTCACGAAATTCGAACAAAGCGGCGACAACAATACGGGAACCGGCCGCGGCCCGTCGTCATTGGCACCGCCGGAGGTAAATGGCTGATGCATAGAACGAATACCATCGGGACGGTTTATCTCGGTTCATTTTTTTTCGCGGAATGATACGCATCGATCGACGTTTATTGCCGGGGTAATCGATTATTCGGGGTTTTAGGCGATTCGACACGTGTGTATAGGCGACGACGCATGCCGCTGCTCGGCAAGGAAACCTGGCCTGGACGATCTTGGTAATAGTTCCCAGGATCTTTGGCGAGTATACTCGTCGCGAATGGTGATATCGTGCTGTGTAAAAATATCCTGCTCGAATTGCAATTTTAGCGGGAACTAAAATATATTCTGGCGCGTTTTGAATAATTTCGTGCCGAGGAAATATATAACGAAAATATATAAATAAACTTGTTAAGTATACAACAGGTATGTTAGTAAATAATAGCACTCCTTTTTCCTAACAACAAAGAAGATGCGACTTACGCGATCTTAACCGCCTCAATTGTACGAGGGTGGCGAATCATTGATGACGAGGCAGTCATTGTAGCAAAAATTATGAAACGACACTGACTTGTGTAAAAAAACAGAAGTTAATAAATTAATGTACATTTCGTAATAAATTTATGACGAAAATAAATGACAAAATAGCAAAAGCGTTTACACAATTTGAAAATATTATTGAATTATTGCTAACTGATTAAAATTATTAAGAAATAAACGTGTACGCAGTTTCTACATATTGTAAACAATTTTTATTTTGCATAGAAAATCCGCAGTCTACTAATAAATAAATAATCTCGAAGCTCACCGCGTGCATCGGACAAAGACAAAAGGCGTAGATCGCATAAATGCGAAATTTAATTATGATTAAGAATTCCGAAAGTATCGCGATTATTATTAACGGACAGGATAGTGATTGTAGGAAAGGGCTATCTGGTAAGTTTCTAGCTTGGATTAGAAGTTAGTTTTCAGAGCGTTTACGAAGTAGGAAATTGAAAGACTTGCTCTTTGACCCTATCGAAGTCCTCGAGTCTTTCACTTATTTAGGTATTTCTATTTGTTATTAATATCCATGTTTTCTTCCATTTGCAAATGGATTAACCTTAGAACGACCCCGTGGGGTTAGTAAATAACGTGTAAATAAATACTAAAATTACTTCGTATTTTCTATTTTGGAAATAATAAATAATATTGTCTGTACATTGACTGTACAACGATACGATACAATAATGCGGGCGATAGTTTATGCAAATTGTCATTTCCGTAGGTCACGTTACAAAAATTAAACCGAGAAAAGAATTTACTTCGTTGACTAAAAGTGAAATGAAATAAAATATTGCATTTGGAAAACCATAAGTGCGCGAAGATCCACAGTCGACTAATCGCATTATGAAATATTTCTCCAATTAATTGATCGAATAAACAATGGAAACAGCTCGCGAAGTATCGCTCGCGTGCCTCGAGGGCGAAGAATCGAAGAGGTGACACTCGAATCGTGAGGAAACGATTCCGAGAAAGAAATAATAACGGCAGAATATAATTTACAACTCCGGCGAGTTGTTTTGTCTCGAATGGCTGCGTCGCGAGATAAACGCAATATCTAATTTATAGCACCGTTGTAAAATACAGCGTCCGCGGGCGATAAACGAGCGTCAGTCGAAGATTACAACGCGTAGCAACGAGCGTAATCGCGGGCACCTATCAGCGAACAATTTCTAATTAATCCGATAACAAAATGGCCACCGGAGCGGCGTTCCGAGGATTCGCTAAACATCGGAGCGCCGTTGAAAAACGGCGCGCGAAACACTTTCCCTCGCCGTTCGGCGCAATAAATTGTCACCGTTCGATCGGCCGGGCCAAAGAACTGGCCGGAATAAAAGTGCAAAGATGGGGAAGTGTGCTCGGCAGACGGAGTCCCGTACATTTTACGCGGCCATTTTCAAGCTTCCCGAACTGCCACGATTTTATCTTCATGCGGATTCATATCGACTACCGTCAAGGACGACGACGGTACACGGTCTCCTAGCTGCTTCGATTTCGTTTACTACTCGCCACCCCGTGCGCCACCCCTCCGACCGAGTCCCCCCGCGCGGCACACCCCCGCCCCTTATTACCCGACTGTTTCTCCGAAAGTTTTCCTTCTCGCGTGAGCCCTCGTCCTCGTCTCCTACTCTATAGGACGAAGCCGTTTGGTCGTTACGCCGCTCCGTCTTTACAAATTTTATATCATTTTTATGAGGCATAAAGTCGTCGAGAAGCCGACCAACGAAGAAAGAGGGTTAGGGGAATCGAGCATGCCGGAGGGGTGTATGTAGGTCCGAACCTACTCCTCGCCGCCGTTCCCGAGCCCCTCGAAACCCCACCTAGACTCTCGCCGGGGAGCCTCTAGTCACGTGGTTGGGCGGAGCAGTTTTCAACCCCCTCGTGCTCGCCGGCGGATCGGGGTGAGAAAAGGGGGAGCCGAACGGGACGGGAAGGGATGACGTGGCACGCGAGGGGAGGCACGCGATCCACCACCGACGGGCTCCATCAAGAAACGCTTCTCCCGTGTCCCGGCTTATTAAAAATTTCGTAATCGTCTACGGCACTTTGCTCGCGGAACTGTAAATTACCTCGCCCCCTTTCCTACCCTTCGCCTGCACGGACAATTTCTCTTCCGGGTGCGTGTACGCGCGCCGCTTCCGATTCTTCGAGCGACCGGCGTCTTCGATTCGATAGAGACATGGGGCACCGCGAATAAAGCTCTCTTGTCGAAATTGTTAGTGCAATTGCATTCTACAGACATTTGGTGTACCGTAAAAATTCAGCCAACAATTTTCTGATAACTCTACGTGTCATACTCGTTAGAAACAGCTAGCTTGTTAACAATTTATCGATCGTAGAGTCTGTAAATCGGCTTTTCCCGCGGTAGCCTGTGAATCGCTTGTCATGGCAATCAATAATTTGTTATCTATTAGTGAGATAAAAGTTTTAGATTGTACTACTGTAAGCTCCAATATTATTACATAATTTTAAAAACATTAGATACCTTTCGCGATTGGTAAAGTAAATGAAATGAAAGTAGAGACTAAAATCTAACATTGAGCTCCATTTATACGTTTATAAAAGTGTTATGTTTAAAGAAAATATGAGAAAATCGAGCATACACAGTATGTATGATTACAGTAACTTGCACACTTTTCAAAGAGATTGCAACAGCTGACTGATCAAATAGAAAACAGAAAATACACTGGCTGCTTGAACCTCATGGAAAATGAATTAAAATGAAGCATAGTTAGTAGTATGAATATTGTATCGTAATTAAAAAAAGTAGGCTATAATTATTTTATTCCAACGATTGTAACAAATAATTTGATTATTTCGATGGAATAAGAAGACTATGTCTACTGTCTACTATTATATTTTACACAGGGTTTCCAAATCAACATTATTCTTTAGATTGTCGTGCCTTTATATTATTGTTAACTATAAGTACTGTTATATTCAAACATACTGCTATTGCTTAAATATCCGCAGACTAATCAAGCAGTTATCAAGCAGAATAATATTTCATTTTGTTTTGCCGATTCGTTATCGCCGCTGTGCACTCTGTTTCGATAAATATATGTTTCCCAACGTGAATAAATCGTACCTTGAGACGTTTCCTTCAAAATCAATTGTTTATTATTTCGAACGAGCTTGCGGATGGCGGGAGAATAGTTATCAGAACTGTAAAAACTCATGGCAGAGATCGGCCGGTCTGAAACTGTCTTAGCCCACGCCGATTATACGGTAAGGATTATTCCCAGTTTAAGGTTAATCCTGTTTAAGATGAACGGAAAGTAGGCGAAAACTTGGCTTCTTGCTCGGTCAGCCTTTCGACGATAGTATGGCTTAGTCGGCATTAGAGTCAACGATCTCGTTAACGAGCTTTCAATGGAGCCGATTTTCACCGCAGCCTGTCCGAGACCTTCTCCGAAAAATCTCATCTAATTTTGACGAGTAACGTCAATAACGTCGTTTCCCGACGATGACTAAAGGATTTCTCGAAAATCGGCAGGCCGTAAATCATCCGCGATATCTCGCCAATTTTTATCGCGTTCGAATAAATGCGCACGTAAATATCATCGGACGAGTCGAATGTTAACCCTTTGGCTACGAAATTCCCATATATACGCTCTGTACACGAAAACCGTAAACGATAACGCTTTATATTATATATTATATATTATCTTATTATTTATATTATATATTACAACGCTGCAATAATAGAAGCAATAGACAGAGCTTCGAGAACACAGGTTTCATACACAAAAGGCGTAAACGTTAACGCTTTATAGCAACACCTTATCGATTGGGATCATCGATGACAAAATTTAATTTGACGCCAAATGCCGTCATCTGTAGATAAGGTGTTAAATTACCAATTATTATTTAATTGACTCATCTAGAAAAATAGCTTAGCAGATATTTTATTCGACGGTTCGATAGTGCGCCGCAGCAAAGAGTTATACCAATTCAACGCTGCAATAATAGAAGTAATAGACAGAGCTTCGAGAATACAGGTGACATTGTCAATTATGATTAATTTCGTTCAGAAACAATATTTCTGCTTCAGTGTAAAATACGTTTCGAGAAGCTATTTTGTCTGCCGGCGTAGAATCTCGGCGACACGGAATGCTGCTTGATGCGACGAATAAAAAAATTCGGAAACGTTTTTGGTCGCTTCTTGGACGAATCTTCCCTCGCAAGTATCTGTCAAAGTGTTTCGAACGCAATCAATAAAACCAGTCGCACGTTGCACCCTTGCGTCATCGAGTTCTACGTATAATTTTAAAGTGCGCGAAATTGGACGTCGCGCCTGAACGGAACGAGCGAGACAAAACAAACAGAGCAGACCTGTTTATTAAATATCATTGTACAGACTGGGAATTTTCTCGGGGGCGTGCTAGAAAATATTTTTAAAAATGTACTTTCGAGAATTATTTTTTACCGATCCTCGGAACGCTTTTTTAACGCTTTATCGACGGGCTTATGGGTGACGGAGTTCACTGTTTGACGCCAAAAGGCGTCGTCCGTAGACAAGGTGTTAACATTTAGCGAATTTGAAAGAGAAGTGATAAAAATGTGAAAAGGTGCACGGGGTGGCTCTGAAATGTTTATTTGAAAATATATTTGGCATAGAGTGGCGAGCGTCGAGGCTGCTTTTCATAATGCGCCATTAATCTCTTCGCCTGAAAATTTGGTATGCATGCGTAAAGCCGTCGCTCTTTTGCGTGTTTTGATAAATGAACCGCGAGCTCCGTCATCCCCTTAACCGACCTCTTTCAGCCCTCGTGATTCCACTCCATCAATTTTCAATCACAAAGAAGTCGCTGCTCCGTTACCGTGGATATAGCGGCTCCTTCGAACGGTTCGCTGTACACGTTACATTTACATCATCATTCTTTATCCTTTCCGTGTGCTCTTAACAGCCTTGTTTGTTTGTACGCGCGTCATATTTCACAGTCGGCAATTGGCAAATTTATGTCAACACTTATGTTAACACCGACCGGTCATTCGGCCGGAAATATTTTCCTGGCACCGGCATTGTTTCGGCTTAGACCTAGAATAATAAGCCTAATTAGAATAAAAATTCGCGCAGGAATTGACATTTTACATTGAACAATATTTATTTCATGTATTTCGTTTATTTTATTCGTCGCGAAAGGTGTCTAGTGTGTAAAAAATTATGTAACAATATTGCAGCTTACAGTAGCTCGATATTAAATTCTACTTTCTATTTTTAGTTTATTTATTTTATTAATCGCGAAAGGTATCTATTATTTAAACAAATATTTAATAGTATGGAAGCTTAAAGTAATACAATAGATAACAAATTGTTGGTAAAAAGCCGTCACTAAACATAAGTAGACCAAATAATATAATACTAATAAGATATAATACTATATAATTATTATTATGCTAATATAATTACAAATTTTTGTCAACATATTTGTCAAGCACCCCCACTTACGTTACTTTTTCCACAGATCTCGGTGAAATACGTGACGATGGAAATTCATTCTCAGAATGTGAATAGTATAATAAATAAATATTCGCATATTCGAGGTCAGAAATGATTGGCTGCTGAAAAGTTAAGTACATGATAGGTCTAATGCGCCTTCCAGGCACTTTATGCATTCAAAAATATCGAATTTCGCGAAGCTATTGTGGTTGGCTGATAAAAAATATTTTACTGGTATTGCATTGGTGGATGATCGGATACTGTCCGAGATTAAAGGGATAAAGAGAGGCGTGCAAGATAAGTAAGTTTTTTATTATTGGCAAATGTTCGAGATGCGTACGTGACTAATCCTAATGAAAACGCGCGGGGCACGTTGGTTACGCTGAAACGTTGGTACAGGCGATAAACGGACGCAGCCGACAAGTATTAGTGATTTGAATGATCGAACTTTGTCATTTGTTATCGATGGAAACCAAAATGATGGACGTTTGCAATACTGTGAATAATTATAGACTCGATGATGCTTTTATATTGCTAATGATATTTAAAGGAAAACTCAACAAGACATCATATTTGTGTATTTCTATATTGGAAATAATCAAAAAATGTATAAATAGAAAATTATGCGAATACGATATTTTGTTAAGCTTTTTTTTTTAATTAAAGGAAAAGGAGGCCATGTACAGTGCTGCGAATAATTATAAATTCAAAGCAATTTTCACATTTTTCTCGATGTTAAAGCGAAAACCAAAATAAATTATATATGTATATTTCTATTTTCTATTATTTTTAATATAGAAATATTTGATGTTTTATTAAACTTTTGTTTAAATATCACTCGCTTCGAGTCTATAATTACTCCTATCACTGTATGCATCGACCACCTTTGACGTATATATACGTTAAGCATACGTTAAGCATGTTAGCATATATATTTATATAATATATATACAGGGTGTTCCAAAAATGTCTAACAATTCGGAAATGTAGGATACCTGAGATTGTTCTAACCAACTTCTTCCTTTGCAACAATTTTCTCCGAGGTTTCGTTTACGAGTTATTAACGAAAGACAATGACGAATGAGAGGCGAGATCTTCTAACGCGAGATTGGCGAGCCAACGAGCGGTGGTTTTCGGTGTTCCGCTGATTGGCTCGGCCTCCTCGCGCCAGCTGATCTCGCCTCTCATTGGTCACTGTTTTCCCTTAATAACTCGTTAACGATGCTTCGAAGAACATTTCTGTAAAGGAAAAAGATGCTTCAAATGATCTGATTTCCTGATTGCGAGTATCTTTGTGACAACTTGTATACAGCCTATATACATTAATTAATATTATAATAGTATAATAATCTAATATAATAATATTATTAATGTTATATTATATTATAATATAATATTAGGTGTATAAATATACCTTAAATACTCAAATTTTTTGTTTGTCGCACCTGAAAATGACGAAAACGTGGACTGCACATGTTACAATGCGTCGCAAAAATCCTTTCATAAATATCCGTGCAGCAGGTTCCGTTCACGCAACTTTAGGAGTAAATCATGCCAATATGCGAAAAGTTGAACGCGTTTCCAGGTATAATATAGTGTCTTTTATCATCGTATGACGCCGGTCGTAAAAAGTATACAACAGGTACTTAATTTGAAGTTTCTGCCACGGCGGAGCCCCAATCTCTGATCGCCGTGAATAATACGAGTTCGACAAACATCAGACACAATTAGAGCGAACCATAATTTCTGAAGGCTGAATCCAAGTTTTCGAGCGGGATTAACAAATTTCAAAGTGGCTTGGTGTGAACTTAACATTCATATTTTAATAGTTCCATGGAGGACGAATTATAGATGATATCGTTGTCGCTTTTCAACAATATTTGGAGAAATTATTAATTGATCTTCGCTACGATCAAAGGACAATAAAAGCGCCGGTAGATAATAATTAATAATAATAATAATAGTATTGTTTTAGAGTACGTGTAACAATTTAAAGAAAGCAAATAAGGGTCCACAGACACGGGTCACGCGAATTAAAATTGAAAATTCACCTTCTCGGGCTACGTCAATTCAAATTGTAAATTCACCCTTCCGACCGACTCGCTCGACGCACAACGAAAACGGGAGAAGTAATCTCTTGAAAATTACGATCCATCCAGTAAACGCGTCTTAACGCGTTTTTGCCCTCGATTCGACCCTGAGAAACCGAGAAAAAGCTCTCTGGTCCTCCACGAAATTACTTCGGCGTAGATGGGTGCACACGTGTGCGTGTATCCACTACAGCACCGCTGCAGTAATACACACATGCGTTGAGCTCTCTCCGCCTTTATATAGGGTGTACATAAATTGCTGGTTCAAGGACTTCGCGCAGATTCGAATAAGCTGATCGAGTAATAACGGAACGTCTCGTAAAGCATTTCCGAAACTGATTTAACGCTCTCGATTGCTACTGCGTCACTATTTTTAGTTATCAATTATACAGACAACAATGTTAAAACACAACAATGTTAAAAATTCGTTTTTATTATGCTTGCGAATAATGTTGAACGTGTTTTGAAAAATATAATGCTGATAACCCTGTGCTATAACCCTGCTATAATCCTGCTATAACCCTAATCTTAGGGTTAGAAAGTGAAAATTGGGTATTAAATACTTTATATCCTGTTATTAATTTCTATTATTTTGGTTTTCAACTCAACTTTTTAATTTATATATTTAATTTATATATTTTAATGGATATTTCCATAACGAGAATAATGGAAAATATACATGTCAAATATAAAATGTTTCTCTTAATTATGCACACCACTGGATGCCACGAACTTTCCATGAACTCTTCGAAACCGTTTTTCCCTCGACCGATGCTCGACGTGCTCAGGATTATCTGTGACCTCTGGGAAGCAGCCGATTACTTTAACAATCCGTCACTTCTTTATCGATATTCGAGCAAGTTCCATACCGAGCGTGTTAGCGTTTCCCATTCGTATTTCCTCTAATTCGTAAACAACGGAAGCGATCGACTATTTTCCGGTGACACTCTGTAGATTCGTGGGCGGCCGTATAATTTATTCAAATCTTGCATACAATCTCGAGAAGTACAAGAATCCGCGCGCGGGTGTCGCATCGGGTCCGCGCGGCTGTGTGTGTGTGTGTGTGTGTGTGCGTGTGTGTGAATAAACCGCGACTCTGTGTTGGTCCGCGGCGGCGCGCATCAAAGCGTAACGCGAGCCTGTATGGGAGTCAGGGAACACGCGATAAGTCCCCCCACCAGCGCCACGTGGTCCCGTGACCCTATCAGCCAATCGGAGAAAGAGTTCGGGGCGGCGCCTCGGCCGACAGCCAACATGGCAGCTCTCTGTCTTTCTCGGAGCCGGCGAATGCAGTACGGAGAAGATCCACTTCGTACGTCTCTTGTCTGTCCAAGTTCTCGTTCTTTCTGTTGTCGTCGTCGTCGTTGTTATTGTTACCGTTATCGTTGTTGTTGTTGTTCTTATTGTTGTTGTTGTTGTTGTTGTTGTTCTTTTTACTGTTGTTAGAAAAGCTGTTCGTTTTCTGGTGACTCGTCGAAGCCCGTTCACCGGCAGGAGGGTTTTCAGTGATCAAAAGCATCCCCTGTTTTCAGTAAGGTCGCCGTCACTCTTTCTGTTCGGCATGAAGAACGCGAGTGAAAGTGGGCGAACAATCGATTGCAACATTGTATCGGCTCGGTGCACACGGAACTGACAATCGAGACGAGGCGGCTCGCACGTTCGCTTTATCGATCTCGCGAGAATCTCTCGAAGCTTTCATAGCCTTCAAAGTAAGAGTAACAGCCGAATTGCAATAGCTCCGCTGGCAATTTCGTCGACGCATGCATGTCCGTCGACAAATATTGATTAACCCTTGCGCTGAGGCTGCACTTGACCCTCCACCACGCGGTCGGTGCAACTCGCCGCTCGAAATAAATTGCATTTACAAGTACGGATATTGTACTAAGAATATTCGTTTACTTAAATTCGTTTACTCGAATGTTTAAACATTGGTAACGGGTGGGTAGGGTAGAATTTTATTTCTATTTAACATTATTTAATAACGTACAACATGTTTGAAGTTTTTATAGCGAGCCTGAGACGTTATTGTAGGGCAAGGGATTAAGGGAAAGTAACCGAATGAACGGAATATTTATAATGTTATTTATTAACCCCTTGCCGTGTTTTAACGAGTCTGACTTGTGATGAAAATTTTGGCCCAAACATGAATATGACGAGCCAGGCTCGTGAACATAAACATCGTAATAGAACGTAATATAATAGATTTCGTATTGTGACCGCTCTCGAGCATTAGTCTAGCTTGTTTACCACGCGTTGACGACGCGTAACACTTGGGCCCGAGTTTCGTCGAGCTAAATGGCACGGCAAGGGGTTCAAAATGTACATGAGATTTGAAACTGTTTCTTTCAGTGCTAAGCAATCGACAGCATAAACCGACCTCAGTTTCAGATAATAATTATGCAGATATTCGATCTAAACGATCTACATTTTGTTGGGATCTAAAGTGGATCTAATGGGATCGAAATTATTCTACAAAATTGCAATTGGTTCGAATGAGAAGAACAATGAGAAACTAAGCTTATAGCGAAAATATTGTTATTTTTTAGCTCTTTTATCGTCTCAAGTAATTGCAAATTTTGAGAACAAATGTTTTACGTGTTGTCTATTAAACTAATTTTTGTTCGTTTCATCAAATTATTCCGTTCCGATTTTCCTTCTCTTCATTTTTTGCAATAATAAAATTTATAGGTGAAGATGTTTAGAAAAGTGCCGGCAACGTCCATTGTCCTTTTGAAAGTTCCTATCATCGGGGGATCGAAATCGTTGCTTCGGATTGTTATAATATATTGTTATAAACATATAAAATATGTTTAGAAAACATTCATAAAATTGTTCGTTACCGCTTATGCTTCCAAGATTGCTGCCAAGTTCCCAATTTTGCTTCCACAAATATAGTGAAACTATAGAGTCTATAAGACAGTGGATATAAGGCGTGTCTCCTCGTCTATGTCGGTTCCAAAGTCGTAAGGTTACATAAATTCGATTGGAATAGGCCTCGCTTGACATCGTGTAACTTCGTCCAACATCGTTATTCACAATCTTCGAGTTATTCGAGTGTTTCACTCGATCAATCCAATCAGCCGAATTTTTCACGTACTCGCCCGAGGCTCGGCCTTTATCAATTGTAACAACGAGTCATACTCTCTTACCTAATCTCATACCTAATCTATAAAATACGAAATATAATCTATCAAAAATTTATTTTAAGTAAGTAAGAACGAAGGCTTTAAAATAAGACGAAGAAATGATCAAGCACGAAGATGTGTACCGATCGATATATCTGTGAGAGAAATCGTAGCGCAAGGGACCATAAGCGATTTGCCACTCTAAAACTGCTAATTCAGTTTGCATCCTCAAAATTTGGGAGATCGCTAAATATAAATTAATTATATTTATATTTTTCTGTCTATCTTATATTAATTATATTTATATCTTCCTGTCTATCTTATAGTAATTATATTTACATCTTTCTGTCTATCTTATACTAATTATATTCATAATAATATAAATATAAATTAACTCTTATAAACTAACTATTATAAATATAGAAATAAATTAACTAAATATAAATTAACTCTGACTTTTCAAGTAACAATTGAAAATTGCACAACCCCTTCCTCAATATTTAGATACTGCGTTTCCATATCAGCTGCAGTCAAGTTACTTGAAACTCCCATAAAAATGTCAGAAGGCTAACGCCGGGTAAATCGCAAAACTGATTCGCGCGCTTAGGCGTCCGACAATTTTCCATTCGCGTGTGTTACATTCGGTAATACGCGGCCATTAATATTGCGTAGTTCTTCATCGAGCATTTCCATATGTAAGTACAAGTGTATCGCGGTTTAGCAATGTATCACTGCGGGATTTGAAAGAACATTGCCGGTACAATTTTGTAATGGTCCCCCCGACTAATCTCTTATGTGGATAATAATGACTGGAAAAGCATTGTACGTTTACCTATGGGTTACGGAATTCATTTAGCGTGAAGCTCCGCATAACTTATAATGGCTTAGGTGATGCCGCAAATTATTTTCCCACCGTGGCGTGGATTAAGTAGCCTGTACCGAAAATAATTATCCGGACCCTGTTTATACTGATATTGCTATAAAAACCGTTAGGAGGCGTGCCTGTACTTGGATCTGTTAACCCTTGCTGCCAATTATGGTTGTGGCCGATGTTAAGCTGCATTCAATTTGATACTTCACGTGAAATTATTACGGCGATCGTAACCTGCCTCAATGTCTGAAACTGTAGAGTATAGTTTATGTAATATTTATATAATAAAGAATAATTTTTATAAGTTTTATAATTTTTATAATTTTTACAGTTTTTACAATTTTTACAGTTTTTACAGTTTTTACAGATTTTACAGTTTTTACAGTTTTTATAGTTTATAGCTTTCATTAAACTCTGTCAATACGTTCCTCTTCATTAATTAGTACAGTCGCTTGTTCTGCATATAATTTGTCTCAGGCTCGCAATATATAATTACAATGTACCAGTTATACAATAGAGAGAATTCCGATATTGGATGTGACATGTAAATAATGTTTAAAAAACGTCCGCACGTCGCCATAAATTCACTCATTGTTCTTCAACTGATACAGCACCCTCGGATCAGCCTTGCTAGCCACCCCAAGTAGACACTGGCCGTGAATCGTTAAGTGAAACAATTAAAAGAACAGTCATAGAGACCCTGACAGTAATTGGGTCACCTGTCCTACAGGTTGACAAGAGTAGATCGTCGAACCGCTTCGAAGCAGAATGACGATCGCTTCCTTTTTGCCTATGTTCGACGATTAAGTATCAGTACTTGGGCACCTTAGCCCCAGATTACCCTTTCTGATACCTGCGTCAGGTAGAGAAAACAAATTTGAGGTCATGAACTTAGTAGAAATGTCCAAAAATACTGTACACTGAAAACAGGAGCCGAGGAGCTTGCCTAATCGGAACGAGATGCAGAGCGATGATCGCGTTGATGCGTGCAAGACGTAAAAAAAATTAAACGTCCTTGGAAGAGCACTCGAGCCATAATTGAAGTGACAAAGTACGACGTATCCACGTGTAGTGAATCAAAGGTCACCGACGATATCAGTGCCATTTAATTCTCGTTGCGCGACGATGGCGATGCGAAATGGAGGAAATCGAGGAAATAACGATAATTTCCTCCGGCGGAAGAATGCGGAGACGTACACACGTATTATGCAGCCATATGTGTACCGAAAGTACGTTCAAGGACCGGCATAAAGATAAGTTCTTTCCACGAAGACAGTGAAGACAAAGATTGTAAGAAGGTGTGAAACGGGCCACGTGCTGCTCTGTCATATATCACGACCCCTTCTTGTCTCTCTCTCTCTCTCTCTCTTTCTCTCCTTCTCTTTCTCTCTCTCTCTCTCTCTTTCTCTCTTTCTCTTTTTAACTCTCTTTTTCTTTCTCTCTCCTTCTCTCTCTCTCCCTCTCTCTCTCTCTCTCTCTCTCTCTCTCTCTCTCTTTCTCTCTCGTTCCTTCGACCGACCGTCTCTCTTTCCGAGGGACGTCAGTGGGATCCCGGGGCTGCGCACTGTAGTCTATGAATATTCTGGCTTTCGCAATGAAATGATGAACGACACCCTCTACCCCGTGCGTAGCAGTCTTCACACCTTCATGGTTGGATTCCTCCCGCGCGCGGCATGCGAACCAAGCCATCGGGTTCTCGAATTCTTTCGCACGCACTTATTCACCGTCATCCATCAAAATCAAGTCGCCGTCAGCGGTCTTGTAATTGCTCGAGTATCTAACGAATCATTTGAGGAAATCGGCGTCGCGGAAATCTGGCAAAAATCGGCGAAACAAGAATCAGCTTAACCCTTAGACGGCGTTCAGAAAAGCTTTGAGCACGGTCACTAAATATTGCGTGCCATTATTTCCCTTTTTATCATTACGTCTTTTAATTTAGAACAGCTGAAATTGCTAATGTTATAAACAATTGCAAAATGTAATAGACATTTCTCGATTGATGTTACAGGAGCAAAAATTTGTTTAACCCCTTGTGCTATGATTTATTTCACAGATACGGTGACTAGTTTTTGTTTGTTACTAATAAATTACTATATCGGACAGACAATTTATATTTATTATATGGCAACCCTTGTTTCAATGTTTAAATATTAATGTTAGATGGGTAGAATCTAACTTCGATTTGGATATTATAGGGCAAAGGGTTGAAGACACGGAAATTGGGACCTATCCTATATTCGCGCGATTAGGGCGGGGCCCGTTGGGTAGCTTTACTGATGATATTACGTGAATTAAAAAGCAGATAAATATATATATATATAATACTTAGAGACTAGATGCAATTGATACTGTTTATTTGTTACCTATCATCAATTGTCAAGAACACTGTGTCGTGAATGGCCTGCTGATTCTATGTATATATAATAAAATATTGTTAAGTAATGTCAACCCTCGTAAAGTGGATGTTTCTAATGATTTCAACAAGATCAAATACGAACAGTTAATATAATTTAAATTGACTACTTAAGAATTGGGACCTCGACGAAATGTTTCCGAAAGCGGGTCAGTATGGACCCGAATCCTGCTATTTGATTACTTGCAATTTGTTAAACTCAATCAACTTCTACGCGGTATTTGTTTCTTGTATTTGACGTAGGACATTATCACTGAAATCACTCAATCAATTGTCACATCACTGTCACAGGCTGTCCAAGTTATTGTTAAGCATATATACGTATAAATTCATACTAATTTTTACAAATCTGTACTGAAAACGGTTCGAATTATTTGTGCTGCAAGGGAAGTTAGGCTGAGATAGAAATTTCTAATTCAGATGAACTCGAAAACAGTGCTTTTACATTTACAATTACAATTACATATTTTTAAAAATGTAGTAACAAATTATAGTAATTTCATTTCCTTTACAACTGTAAAGATTAATTTCTTTTTATACGTCTATGGTGACTGATTTGATCATCAATCAGATTCTAATAAAAAATATAATATTTCTGTGACATCTGCGCCATTTAACAATACATACTCGTCGATCATACCTCTCTCTCTCCTTCGACCATGTCAAGAGCAGTGCTTATTATTAACCCTTTGCGACCGAGTGGCGACTCTAAAAACGATCATGCCAGTTTCAAAATAATTTTTATCAAATTAGCTTATATCAAAAAAATTGTTATATAAATTCACAAAATTCAATTCCATGATATAATATATAAAATTCTAAGGTTATATAAAATGGAAGTCTGAACAATTATTTTGGATTTCCAGTTAAAATAGCTCCGACTTCAAAGGATTAAGCTTGGTTCTCCCGCGGCGTGTCACGAGTCACGAGTCACGACGAGTCACTCGATGGAACGATCTTTAATAATAAAAATCCGTGCAACTCGCGTACAACAATTAGCTCCGAAAAAGATTCCGGCATCGGCAAACTCGCGGCAGCGGCGTCAGCGAAACTTTCCACTAAAAGTGCAGGTATCGGTATCAGCAATAATTCATAAACGAACATAAACATTGCCAAAATGAGCGTCTGGTGAAACGTTCGAAAGACGTCAGCAATCCATCACGTTTCGCTAATTTGAGCAGCAATAAACCAATTCGGCGATGTTGATTATCGGCGGCCGTGGAATTAGCGGGGCCTCGTTTCTTCGCTCGTTGTCGAATGGCGTCGCCCCCACCCCCGCGCCCTCTTCCGCCGGCCTGTTCTTTTTATTTGCGAAGCAGATAGATTTCTTTCGGCGTTTCGGTTTCCAGCGGTGAATTCACGTCGGTTGGCCGGGACATGATATCAATTTACTGATTCGGCTTGCGCGGCTCGTCTCGACGATGACTGGCGGGCCATAAAACCTTATCACGTGTTGTTCAGACACAAACGAGCGAGCAGTTCTCCCGCTCGCTATCGCTTCTCTTCGGTTTACGCAAATACGAGAAACGATTAAACGTGCCCGATCTCGGCAGCCTCCAAACATTTCTCCACGAAAATTCTTCCTGTCTCCGGCCGCATCCCCCTGCACGGCCAACACCCTCCGAACACTGAGTCGAACGGGTTACCGCTTGCTGCTTCGACATAACGCGTCCTTGCGAACCTCTCGATGATGCTACAATGATTAATCGCGCTTCCACCGGTTCTTTCTTTCTTTCTTTCTTTCTTTCTTTCTTTCTTTCTTTCTTTCTTTCTGCCAACGGCTAATCAAGTTTTCCAATTTTTCAGTCGTTTAGTACTGATCGATCGTTGCGTCCAGTAATGTGGTTAATTGGAGACAAGTCTTAGATTACGCTTATTGACAAATGATTACGCAGATACTGGGGAGATTAGGATATCTCTAGGATAAATATCTTCGTAACCGTTTCACGGAAAGGATTCAAAATTCCCTAGTTGGTACTGGTTGGACTGCTGGAAGAATCGACCAAGTTGCTTCAATTTGTTTAACACGTCCTCCGCCGACGATTGACCATTTTTACAAAATCAGAGCAATTTCATTAATTTAAGCGAAATTAGAAAGTTAAAATTGATCATGGAGAAAGTTGAATCACATTTAAATAAAATTAATCACATTTCGATGAAATAACATAGAATATTATATATTAACACGTAATTGGAACATAATCGACCCTTTTAGATTATTAACCCTTAATAAATATAACCCGTATATAATATAACCCGTAATTAACCCTTTTAGATTGTTCGAAAAAGTGGAAAATTGGTCTACAACGCTAAAATCATTTTCGATGGAATCATTTTCGCGGCAACGCTTCGCTTTCTTTAATTGAAATAATTTTAGCAAGGGGTAGTACATTGAATCTCGCGGAAATTCCGCCGAAATACGTGGTCAGACAGTGGTCATCGAGCTTAATCTCGCGATCGATGGTTTAATCTTATCGGTGATCGTGACAGTGCGATTCGCACTGTGCGTTCGTGTGGTATCTACGGCAAATCGTAACTTCGCAAATGAACGAAGTTCGCTGCGGTGGCAGCACGTTCCATGAACAGCGTGTGTTGGCACGTTTGCCGCAAAGTATTTAGAACGTTTACAGTGCTCCGAATTTTGCAAATAAATAATATAGTGTATATCTGTTAGACAATTATTGTCGGAGTGCGATAGTTCATAGAAATATATACTTTTAAGAAAGAATGTATCGAAACACGAAGAATTACATTAATAAATATAAATATATATATTATACATTATTATATTATTATAATTATATATTATAAACGCGTAGAGATCCTAGTTATACATATAGATTTATTGATTGATTATTTTAGTTAATCAAACTATTTGTATTATTAACTATGGAATTTCAAGAAATTCCAATAAATTTCAATCTCCGTTAAAAATTTCGTCTCAATATGCAAAATTACGTAGGAAAATCAAGATTTATTAATTCAATATTAAAGCTTAGATACATGTAACACAATAATACGCTTCAATTTTCTGTAAAAGTAAAAATAAATAAATAAATAACTTTGATGGCTGAGAGTAAAGGGTTAATAGTATCTTAATTATCCGTTTCATCGAACTAGTCGGATCTCGCAACGAAACCGTACCATCGTCCACGTTTTTTAGGCGAATGCTGGCGCATGCCAGCAGTCGAGCAGCCGAATAAGCATTCGTCATGGAAACCCTAATTCAATCGTCCGCCGGTGGATGACAAGTTATTACACCCCATTGAAATCCGGTGCGCCGAATAAGCAATTACATATCTCCGTATACGTTCTTCGTATTTTCCGTCCGGTATAGTCCGCATATTAACGTCGGCTGATTCGTTCCACGAAGCACGAAATCGTCAGATAACGAATTGCCGGCTACCCTCCGGATAAGCGGGCCGGCCTGACGCAAACGTCAGTCACTTTCGCGCTAGTAATTCTTACGCACACGCTTCCCATCGCGATTCGTAACTCATAGATCTGTTATACGTGTTGCGTGCGCTTCGCGCCTCCTATATTTTCCGCGTGTCTGAGCCGACGCCTGCCTTTCTGAGGAAAACGTGGCCGGCTGACGCGCCGAGGGGATGGAGCAAGAAGGGAACGATTGAAACGTCAAAACGCTCGCTTTCAATTTAATAAGGAAATACGTTTAATCCAGGCCGGGGCGCCACAATCAATGCTTTTCTTTTTATTTATTATATGCTAAATCCCATATGGGTGACTGCGAAATAATATACATTATTATATAAGTATAGTCAATTTCAGCATTGACTTAATACGATATGAATTAGATATACAGATGCAGTTTCTGAAAAATAATAGATTAGGCCACACGGATTGCGACAGTGAAATCTACTATAATATTATATTTTTCTAGGACCCTTTTGCAAGATGAATGCTTTATTTAAATGATTTTTAACCCTGGAACGACCCCGTTGGTTGCCGGTGACCCCAAGACATTTTTAAATTTTCTATAAACGTGTAAATAAATATTGAAACATAATAAAATATAGCCTTCATATCTTATATTCTGAACATAATCAATTTTGATTATTAAGATTTTATTTCGACCCCGCGATGTCACTCATGCCGAAAAATGGGTCGTTCTAGGGCGAAATGTTCTTTTATCATTAATTTCGAGGCTCCGCGAATGTTATAATCGATATTAAAAAATAATGTTGCGCAACAAATATTACCTCGATTCGGATATTTTTAGTTATAAGCAATTATGACGTAATATATTATGAAATTCTCTAATTGTTGTTCAGCATCCTTAGCGATGACAGAAATTTAACCGACCTAGTCATCTTAATTATATTTAGGGTACACAAGTTTTACCTTTGAATTTCCTTTCGGGGATAATAATTGATTATTCGATATTGCTCGAGACACTTTTCATTCGGCGGGGTGACGCTTTCGGCACGCGAGCAAGAGGAGAAAAGGTTAACAATGACACTCTGAGTTACGACGCCGCTCCGTGGCAGGAAAGGGTCGGCGGTAGTCGGGGTGCAGAAACGCATGTCCGAATTCCCACGTGACGACGTTGCAGAATCTTCGCACGAAGGGTGCATGCGCCCCTGTGCGTCGTCATACTGTCACATTTTCCACTCGTACAAATGCAAAACATATATTTGCTCTGCACGCTGCTGCGAACA
>CM052151.1:10330810-10403859 GCA_028455555.1 Augochlorella aurata | reverse complement strand
CTTTTATATATATATATATATATATATATATATATATATATATATATATATATTTCTCGGTATTGGAGAAATGTCGAAAATCCAGGGGAACTTTCACCAGGCGCCTAACACGTAATTCGTCCCGGCGAGAAAAAAGCGGCGGCTACGTAAATAGCCGCGACGATTGACCGAAATCAGGAACAGATAATCGGCATAATCTTCGGAGCTCATAACGAAGCGGGATTAGACGCGTCTACCGAAATACTAATCCATTTGTTATACACAGGGCAGTAAAATCTATCCCGGCGAGCGGATCCAGGCTGATGTTATTTTAGGTGATATCTGAGAGCGGCTGGGCGCCAGAGGGGACGGAATAGAGCGCAGCGCGGGGAGGACTCGTCGCAGGTTGGCCCGGGCCTTGGTAAGAGGGCGGCGGAGGACCCTCGAAGGTAATCTTGGCTCGTTCGTGGAGGGTTGCATTTTGATCCCTGGAGCTTCCGCCGTGGCACGATCTCCGCGTACCTTGTCTCTGCTCACGCATTTACTATAATTAGAACTCCCTAATTAACGAGCAAACGTCGCGCGAGCCTTTCGTAATCTTGGGCTTGACCTTCCACCGTCGTTTAGAAACTTCTCTTTTTACCTCCGTTTCACTTTTTAATCCGGTTTCCTTCCGACCGGCACCAGCGACGGGAAACAGAGGGTAGCTGTGACGGCTCCGTGTGTGCAGCAAGCAATACGAGCTAACTGTTTTTCTGGTTTCACGGAAATAGAACGGAATGATAGACCGAGTACCGTCAACGACGCGAGATATTTATTTATTTGCACCTGCTTATTTGTTTGCTCGAGGCTTTGCGCTTTCTAGCGTCACGTGGTACCCTCTGCGGAAAGGCTTCCGATCATCATGCATACTTGTACAACATTTACAAAGAATATTCGCGTTTTAGAATTATAAAATGTCCCTTGTGGGGCGGATGTATAATCACCTACAGTTAGTGAAATTAAATATTATCGATCTTGCACACAAGAAGCAAGTAGACAAAAATCAATTATACTTTTTACACAAGTTCACAATATACGCGAGAAAGTGACAAAGTGGTTTTCCTTAATTTCCTTAATAATTCCTTTAATATTTCGTCGCGAGATTTATTACATTAACTAATTTCGACTTTATAAACAAATGGAATATTTTTTATTACATCTAGAGGGAACAACCAATGATAAATCTAATTTATAACACATTACTCGAACAGTTTGTAAATCATGCGAGGAAAAAGGAGCGAAAGATAGATTAGATCGCGCGCGACGTATTTATTTAAATAATAGCGCCAGTCGCAAGAGCGGCGCGTTCTCATAGAATCCGCGATCACACGACCGTGATTTCGTCCCCCCTGTTCTAATAGAAAAGACAATTGGAGCTGGAAACCCCTCGAGCGGAACGACGGTGGTCGCGCGAGCTGTTTTGAAATAAACTTTAAAACGTTGTACAAACACTCCACCGGCGTGGAAACATATTGAACAGAAATTAAAAAATAAGCTTCGTAAGCTACCATTCGTATAGATCTGACCTCTCGGGGAGCGGCTGGTGTTCTCACTGTATTGCTGGGGCTGAGAAACCAGATCGACACGAATAGAGGGTAAACTTCCGACCACAAACCTTCTACTATTTTATTAAGCGTGTATCTACCTACCTCGGGAGCTCTCTTGTATTTATTCTGGCAAACAGTGAAATCGCAATTTCGTTCAATTATCGTTGTGCGAAATTGTTTTATTTCACCTATTATTATTATTTTATTTTTCAAAAGCATTGATACTGGAACTTTTACCCCATCAAAAATCAATACAGTCTTAATGATGCATGAATATGAAATAAAACTAAATGATAAATGAAACCGTAAAAATATATATCAATGAGTATTTATTAAAAAATAAATATTCTTTTCTATATTTAATAAGAATCATTAAATCAAGCTTGGACTTGGCGATATATAAACTTGAAATACTACTGGTCCGCCAGTGATTAATAGTATAATAAACAATTGTCCGTACAGTTTAGATGAATTTTTATTTTCCCTGAAAATCAATAGTTTTAACTAAATTAACAAAAATAATATTCACGCTTAGATGCATACAGACAACTCGAATGGAATATTTCGCTACGTTTCAGATTGTTTCTACAAAGTTCATTTGCGTTCGTTAAGTAGCCTGTCATCGACGAATTTATAGTTAAATGGATTTTCGAAGGATTTACCGCATACTTCATTTCATGAATGGTAAACGTCAGGAAAAATCACTGGCGTCGTTCGTTTAATACAGCCTATTTCTGGCTGTCCTTTATAACGTCGTTTGCGGCTTTGTCTTGACAGTACGTAGGTGAATAAAGTCGAGGAAGCAAAAATGGGAACGAAAGGAACGATAAAACCCGACGGGTGGTGGCAGTGTGCACCGCGCTGATAAATATAACGTAACAAGTTCACTGGAATAACAACTTCATCCCGGCAGGATCAATGAGACTTTGCCGCGACTTTTACGCAGAATTTCCTTCCGAGTAAACGTATGCGCGCCAGAAATCGGGAAGATAGCGAATCGATCATTCTTTCCATTACCTTCTATTTGTCTCCGGTATACACGCGATCGCAGTTGCACGAATCGGAAACATGCTGCAATAACGCATCGAGCGCAGGCAGATCTGCTTAAAAATCTTTCAACTAACAAGTGCAAATATTTGCAAATATTATTTCTCTCGACTGTATTATATTATATATGATGGATTTAATAATTAATGCCAATGAATACTGCGAAGAAAAATCGAGGAATTATTGCTTCGGTTTTAAACTAGTTGTTTAAGGTTATGTCAAGCGATGTGTAACGATATACATAGTTGCAAACGTTAATTCTTGAAAAGTCGATATATTTTAAATAATTAAATATAATATAATATGTATTAAATTTAATATAATATGTGTTAAATATAATATAATATGTATTAAATATGAAATAATATAATTAATTATGATATAATTAATATAATATAATGCATATTAAATATGACATAATATAATGAATTATGACATAATTATTAGAATATAATTAAATATATTTCACAACCCACGTCAGCATAAATAAATCTGAGACTACGACACAGAAATTACCGACTAGAAGATAGAGGCCAACAGTAAAAAGTTTGTAAAATTTTAATTAACAATTTCACATCTTGCAAATTTACGTAGTAACATATGGACACTTCCAAGAGTGTCTTTGCAAAGTCTTTGTCAAAAATTCTTCGATTCGGTCGCGCTGTACGATTTGCAAAGCATACGAAGGAACCATACGAAATTCGCATAAGCAGCAAGGTGAATTTTGCATCGACATTTCTCGTCGAAATTAATTACGTCGAGTTACGTACTCGTGAATTCGCAACGACGTTGAAATCTTCCATTTCGTTAACGGATCCCCAACGAAGAAGCCCGTAAAAAGTAAATTAAATAAGAATTAAATACAAATAAAACCGTTCAGCCAAGTAATTGGCTGGTTACCTCGCTCGTTACCCACGACGGTCTGAGATCGCTCTACCCTTACTACCCTCTACTCCCGGCACTTTCCGTGCACCCCAACTGGCAAGAAAAAGTATCTACGTCAATAGACATTCGACGCGATGTAATTCACGAAAGAATTATGCGATTCGCTACCGCGATTGACGCTCACTCAACGATGCAAATAATGCTCACTGAACGAGAACTTATTTATTTACCGCTCTTGTTATCTACACAGTGAACCAGTTCGCCCTTCTCTTATTATTCAACTCTGATCGTTTCTTCAAAATTCGATTTTCGCGAAATTGGCAAATGGGCCATTCGGAAATATTTATTCGCCAAACAGTGCCAATAATTTGCTTTTATTTATTTAATTTACTAATAGTTTAGTCGGGATGTTAACGAAAGCAAGCTCTGATGATTGTGTTCGTCCTTGGAGCCACCTTGGAGCCACCTTGGAGCATTGTTAAAACGACAAGTTCGCCGGCAGTGGAAAAAAGGGTGAGCAGAGCAGGCACGAGCCGAGGAGGAGTTTTCGTGACGAGAGACGGTCGCCGCGGCAATCATGGCCGGATTAGGCGTATGTATAAGGATCGAGGTGTCTACCGAAAGAGGGTGCCCAGAGGGGTCGTAGCAGGTCAAACGGGGATAGACGTCTGCACGGGGTGAAACATAAATGATATTCCATGAGGAGCATATGCGTGCGGAGATGGCTCCACCTCAGCGACGTTATGCGGCGAGGGTGGCCGCCACCCCCTGGCAGCGGGGCGCTGGTTTATTACAAACAAGGATTACCCGGGTAATGGGACATTCTGTCCCTTCGGCTGCTCACCAGTGAGAACGTCCTGTGCACTGACTCACGCGTTCGACCGAGCCTCTTCGTGACCGTGCTCGGAGTCCCGCGCCGAAAGGGCGGAAACTGAAGGCTGCGACCGGCAGATCGCCGCCAAGATTCCAAAGGGATTGCATTATGGTATCGCGATATCTGCCGAACAAATTTGTCAACGCCATCGACGCCGATACCAACATCGCCCCTGCTAAAGGGCGTTCGTTTGTACGAGATAAAAATTGACCGAGTTGAGTGCAGAAACGTAAAACGACGTAATGTCTTGTTTCAGTATTTTTATATTTATTAACAACAAGTTCCATGCCACCATTTGTGGTACACGTTCAACAGGCCACGTGTATCATAAATATACTTAAAATGTGAAGACGATGAGAAATACTATTACCAACAAAAGTTAAGGTTATGTCACTCGGATGCATATTCTTGCTTTTAGCAAAAACCTTTTTAACACAAGATAAAAATTTGTATTGCGTCAACGAAAATATTAATTTTATTTTCTATTATTTCCATTGTTCTTATTTTCCTTGTGTCTTTTTTAATTTTTATTTGCCTCTAATTTGTTGCATGCACTGAATAAAACAATATTGCAATATAAACAATGCGTTATATGCTCCACTATAGTATGTACTTTAAAATTTATTAAGACGTATATTTGTTAAAATATCAAATGTTAGGGATGTGCAAAGTTTCTTAACTTTTGTCGGTAAACATATATTTACAAAAAAATATACTAATATTATATTTATAATACTAATATTTGTGTCGAGTAAAAGTGGATGCAATTAATGCGCAATGTAAATATCTATAAAAACGAATGATCGGACGTGTATTTATGAAAGCCACGGTGAGAATATAAATTTCATAATGAAATGATTGCAAATTGAACTGTCTATGAACACGTAAAAGTGGCGATCCACGATATCAATGATAATCATAAAATCGTTGATTTAATTTCCTCAAATACGATTGTTAGCTTAGCTTCGCCGGCCGAGTTTCCATTTCAAACATTGCGCAAATCCGTGTTTAAATACCGTAAAAAGTTCCGTCGATTTTGCGACTGTATCCGGGATTAGATTGAACCGAGTGTGGCCCGGTGATATTTAATTTCACGCTACTCGGATGAACTCTTCGCTCTGGCAGCGGGCCACGATAACAGTGGCTCAGCAACGACGAAACAGGATCCTTTTCTTCCGCGTCGCTAGGGACTGCTGGTGTCTGGTACATCTAAAGTAATTTGGGAACAATTCCAATCTGTAGAAAATGTTAAAAACTATTTTGCCGTCTCGAAGGAATACATCGTATTTACTAAACTTACAGTATGCACCAAGATTATTTCAGCAAAGTAACTAATAATTATTTCGATTACGTTACGCAAAGTAATTTCAGTTGTTGCATCGTGCAAACTTTAAATTGATTGACAAAATGAATTTCTATTTGAAATATAAATATAAATAAAATAACAAATAATTGAGCAGAAGATATCGAATTAGATTAATTAATTCGCTGAAACTTTTGGATTGCTTATAGTGTTATCGTAGATACTCCTAGGGGTTTTTACAGTGTAATAAATCTACCTGAAGTTATTTCAAGCAACTTTTTCATTCGCAACAATTTTCTCGGAGGCGTCGTTAGCGAGTTATTAACGAAAAACATTGACCTATGTGAAGTCAGCTCGGCTGACGCCAGGCGGAGAGCCAATTACAGCTGGCTTCCGCTCGGCGGCCATGCTTGAGCCGAGCTCGCCTCTCATTGGTCACTGTTTGTCGTTAATAATTCGTTAACGACGCCTCGGAGAAAATTTCTGTAAAGGAAAAGGTTGCTTCAAATGATCTCAGCTATACTCCATTTCCGGATTGGTAGACATTTTTCAGACATCCTGTATACTTTCCATAATTATATTTCAGTTAATCGAATGAATGATTAGTTTGAATGAATCGTTTTTGTAAAATCGTTAGCGACGAGTTTCAACAAAAATAAAGTAAATATTTACTTCGATTTTATTTTTTAAAACGCGCCACGTCTTCTTCCCTAGAGCTTCTGGCTGCATGGGAACATACACTTTGGGTACCAGAGTGTCTTTATTGTGAACGTAGATCGTTGTAAGTGTCAAGTCGAGAGCATCATTTGGCACCTGGAAGACAATCGAATCCAGGTTAGACAGATCGAATGCGATCTCAAATGTAACATAATTTATGTTAATCTATATCAATTCATGTCATGTTATTTATGCCATTTATTCTTAGGAATGTTATTCGGCCATCCAGAAAATTCTACAGTTTATCAAATCCGCATAGCTTGATATCAACGAACAGTCGAAAACTTTAGAAAAGATAATTAAACAAAATTTATTATATTTTATAGAATATTATTATTATATATTATATTATAGAAGCGCCGTTTTTCTTTAAATTTCTGGAATACAAACGTGAAAACTCTTTGAAAAAATAGGTCGCCATAGATAATAGAGCAAAGGGTTAACACCGGCATTGTTGATGACAACACGGTTACATCAACTACGCTGTAAAATATATAAACAAACAGGTCAGAGTATGATACCTTACCTTCTTTCTCACTAGTCTGGCATCCTTCCGAATACTGTTCAACGTGTGATGAGCGAAGAGCCGTTCGTAAGGCTTCAAATTGGCGGTCCACCCTTTGTCTTGCGGATAAACATTTTTACCTAGGACCGGTCGCTTTGTCCATTCTCCCTCGCGAGTTATATCTGGCAGGGGGTAGGGATTCCGGACATAATGGACTACTTCTTCTTCTTCTTCCATGCTGTAATCGCCGCAGGTCTCTTCGGTTCCTTTGGAACGATCAAAAATTTCATAAAGTAAAAGTAACAAACCTCTGTCTCGCGTGTGAAACGATAAAGAAATCGACCAAATCGATTTCGGAAAACGATAATAACTAATAACGATAACTTCGTTGCTACTCCTATTTCAACTGTATCGAATATTTAATAATTCCAGTAATGTCGTCGAGACAGAAACCATAATAAATATATTCTATTAGATAATATAAATATAAATATAAATATATTCATAGTTTCCGAAATCCTAACGTTCGAACACCGTGACAATTTCCAAATTAATTGTTCAATATTTTTTATCAGTTTATCAGATAATATAAATATAAATATAGTCGACATAAACTGATGAAAACTATTGAACAATTGATTTGGAAATTGTCATTAAATTCATAATATTGCAATATTGTAATAATCCATATTATTTACAGCATAGAGATACGATAAATATAATGTCGATGCTATTAATAATATGTAAATATGACACCAAGCAATATGAGTATATAAAATATAAAATAAGTGGTATAAAAACGCAGATATATTCTTTTCACTGTGTAGAAATTAAGTCAAGTTTTTGTATAAATATTCGTGTATATAATTATAAACGCCAGCGCGTGAATAGAAAATTTGTAAAGACTCGAGAAAAGTCGGCGGAGAGTATCCTCCTCAATTTCCAACCTTCGAATTGAAGGATCAACGTCCGGTTTCGTTTCCGTTTCACGGAGATTAAGACGCGGCTGTAGCCGAACGCACTCGAAAGATTCTTGAACGGGGAAGAATTCCGTTTCTGATCTGGATCCATTCATAGCCAGCGCGGCTTTAATTCATGGCGTGTAGCCCGCGACGCGGTCTGCATCCCGTCATTCTCCGCGGGGTGTCCACTTATCGAACCCGTTCCATTCCCTCCTTTCGTTCATTCTCGCCTTTACAGTCGCTCAGGCTACTTCCCAAGGGCGTCTCGTAAGACTCCCCGAAGTCGCTTACAAGCGGTTTCACGTTCACCAGCCGTGAAAGAGCTTATTGTGAAATTTAACCGGGACCTTTCTTCGAATACCGCCATTCATGCGCGGCTACTGCTCCGTCTTCATTTACATTTAAGTAGTCAGCTGTTTCTATCCTACTCGATGTAGCGATTAAATTCTTCCTGCGACGATTCGCTCGGAATGTTCGATCGTAATCTCGGAGACGGCGAGGTAAATAGGGCAAACTTGCCTAATAGGGGATCCATTTTCTTAACTTGACCTATTAACCCCTTTAACTGGAATAACGAATCAGATTCGTGTCTAATAATTAATTTTATATGTGATCTATATATATTATACTAAATAGTAATATAGATATATGTGATGTATAATAAAATATTATTCTAGATAGTAATACGTGGAACATCCAAAATATAATAACATATAATAATATAAATCACATATAATATCGCAATAAATAATAAAAATCAACGAAAATTGCAATATATAGGCCGACCTTCTCCATATCCCAGATTCTTCGGAGTAACTTTTCTCGAGATCGACGAGTCACTTCCATGACTCGATAGAAATTGAAAAGAGCGTCATTTGAACTCTTTGGTAACCGACCAAATTTATCCTCTGCGGATGAAATAGTACTCCGAGGCTTAGATCGTTAAACGGAGATTCGAGTCGAGGACGCAGGTGTTAAGAGGACACCTGAAATCGAGAAGAATCGAAGGAAACGCACACATTGGGGCCGAGTGTGACTCGCTCCCCGCATTTAACATGTTTTGCTCAGGAGGTGGTCGGCCACGGCCAACGTCGACGTCCAATATTAAACCCGCAGTAATTTATGTTAGCACGGGCGTGCATAATGCTGTTTGTATAAAGCTGCGCTGCCACGTGTCGGCTCGTGCCGACGCTGTGTATCACTCCTCTACCACCCCTATTCTTGCTGCTGGCCCGGTTCGCAGGCGAACTACACGTTAGGCGAAGTAGATGCGTTACTATGATTTTAAATGTCCCATTGGTTGCGAAAGACACAGCATCACTGCGCCATGACGGTCTCGTGTGACTTCTGTTGCCGATGTAGATGCACGCTTCCCTGTGCCTTTGTTGTCATTGCGGACTGCGGATTCTGTGCATTTTATGGTGGACATTGTCGTAAGGCGTTAAGGTAGTTCGGCGATTCTCTTTGTTTCGGTAATTACCGATTTAGTCTTTCTGAGAGATTATTTCCGGCTTCGGTTTTCAATTTTTTTCAGAATAAAAGTCACACGAAATGCAGAAGATCTTATTATTTACAATTGATCAGACTTTGCGCAGAATATTTTGCTAGAAGTCCTTTAGAAATTCTTTCTTTTTTGAACAATTTTAGTATGAAATGTATTGATAATTTTTTAGACCCTTTGACTTCGATTGTACCGTGTCGTTCGGTGTCATCGCATTATATTAGGCCAATTTTTACTTTCAAGCGTTATTGTTCAGCAAAATGTGTATTACATATCAATCAAATTTATTGTTAAGGTTATATAGAACATATAAAAATAAAGAAAAAATTTAATAAATCATCGGTTAAGGTAAAAGTACATATTATGAAACATCACTCGATTGAGACCCCTTCAAGAAACAGTATTACAAACAGTACAATAAAAATTAGACAGAACACATGAAAATGGATATAAAAATTCAACGCAGCTCTTTGCACATTGTTCCTTATAAAATCACTCGCTCAAACACCGTTACCCAATAACGGCTGTCAAATAAATGTTTATTCGACAACAGGTGTTTCTAAGTAAAAGCATACTGCTCCATATCGTGAATATCAATTTTGCCACTGTCCGGATACTTTCACCTTAAGGACCGCCGATTGCAATAACGGTGACCTTTCGAAATGCCCTGAACCGACAGATGCGTTCGTTACGAAATAGAGCGGGACCCCGTTTCGATGATTCGAGGGTAACGAAAGAATCTTCCGCGTGATTGCGCGGGCGCACGGTATCGCCCACGAGGCGTCTCCTTCAGCACCCCCGTAACCGTGATGCCAGAGGCCGACACGAGTAATCGCGTAATCGCATAATCGAGGCGCGTGCTGAAGTTCGGGTTGCGGGAGCTTTGCGTACGTCCACATCGGCGCACGTGCGGCGTTGCTCGCATTGAATCAACACCGATCGCGAATCACAGATTTATCCGTGAATACCGAATACGGCTGGGCAAAGCCTTGCCAAGCGTTTTACGAGATAATTGTTGCGACGACCTGATCTCCGATAATTACGACCAGTCAGATAAGTAGACGTTTACATGGAAGAACGCCAGCTTAACTTATCAAACGATCGCGGACCTGCAAGGGTCGTCGCAGTCCTATTATACGATCGACGCGCGTACAAGACTCCTTTTATTCGCTGAACTTAAAAAGCGGCTGTTTTATTCGGGTCAACCATAATTTTTCCTAATTCTTGCCTGTGTCGGCAGCAAATTTCGTGTGGAATAATACAGTAGAGAAAGTTGTTTCTTTCTGAGGGATTCTGTAGGTATGGTTCATAATGGCATAGAGTATTTATGCCATCATTATATTATATTTTACTATACTATACTATACTACACTATATTATATATATATATATATATGCATTTATATGGTTCTATATTTATATACATAATTAAAGAAAAACTGAAACAAAAACTATATTTATATAATTCTGTTTTCTATTATTTCTGATATTTCTGATACCATATTTGCTTATAGTTTGTTTGATTATTACTAAAAATGTAAAAGTTACTTTGAGTCTATAATTATTCACAGTACTATATATAAAGATTGATAAATAGTTAAATAGCTTAAGGAAAGAGAACAAGTAAAGTCCAGTCTAAATAACATAATATAATATAGTATACTACAATATAACGCAGGCTAGCATAATGTACAATATTGTGTAGTAGATTATAATACAATATAATATCACAACATATAATATGATACAATATAATATATTATAATAGTATATATAATATAATAGTATAATATATATATATAATATATTATAATATAATTTCTCTCTTCAATATTTCATCGATTCCGAAACAATGCGACAGTATTTTTAAATGTCTCAGAGTTTATTATTGATCCATTTAATTTCGCAATAAACGCAAAAAACAGTTAAATGTTAGATGCATAAAATAGTGTAGCCGCGTCGCCTTCCGTGAATAAAATAATAATTGTCGGAGCGCACAAGTGCTTCGCGTCGCGAAATGACCGACTTCCATAGCGTTCTTTCAGATTTCCCTTGAAATCCTAATCCCATAAGATCCTCCGGCCGATATATCGACATCAGTAATGGAATCGTGCATTCAAATGGACATCGTTTCCCACCGAGTGTAGGAGGCAGGTCGCGGAGAGCAATGCTAGGGATGATATTGCCAATATTTGGTTGGATTCTGGTGCGAATGTGCAGGGTGTATACCAAGGGTGTGCTCGCACCCCTTAAGCGTGAGCACGGGGGTCGGAGGATTGGTGTATGTTAGACGCGCGCCGATTACCATTTGAATGTATCTACCCCCGGTCAGCCTTTGTCAACCCTCCTGACAGTGACCGCACCTATCTATCTACAAAGGATCCGTTCTCCTCCCTTCTCTTTCTTTTTTCTACCTCCGTATGTTCGCCGACGGTCCTTCGGCTGCGGAGGACTAGCCGACTCCTAACCGCGTTCCAGTCGAAATTTCCTTCGCCACCCCCTTTCATCGGCCGTTAACGTCACCTGTATATATTTCCAGGTAATTTACACGTGTCTATAAGCATTCGGACACCTGCAAACTCGGATGAATGACGCTCTCTCTCTCTCTCTCTCTCTCTCTCTCGTGCCGTTGGAATTAGACTACCCTTTTGTATTCCGTATTTGCAACCCTCTCTTAAGGTTCTTCTGTTTCAAGGTTAGGTCAAACAATTCTTGACTACCACTCCATGTTATTGTTATATTGTTTGATGATTTTTATGGCTATTTGTTGTCTTCAGCTTTTGAGTAAAGCGAAGATTAAAGGAAAACCTCTTTGTATTCCATATTTGCAACTCCTTTTTCAAGTTCTTCTGTTTCAAGACGCGTCAAAGAATTCTTGCACATCATTGTCACATCGTTTGATAATTTTTATTGCTATTTATTGTATTCGCTTTCGAGCAAAGCGACGTTTAAACGAAAATATTAGCAGAATGGAAAATTAAATATTTACAACTGGTTATAGTTAAAGTCCAATGATTGGCGAGCAGATTCACGGAGATACGCGGCCTGAGAAAAACTTGCGTCTTCATCGAGCTATCCCGACTCTTCGTGTAGAATAATGTCTTACACCCTGCGTGACCAATTCGATGAAACCAATGGGGAGTGCGCGACAGCAGTGCGACAGGTGGCCCGTGAAATCAGTGCACGAGCGCGCCGTTCCGTGGACCCGGTCGTCCGATACGGTTCATTAGGAAATTAAATGTATAATAATTAGAATTGGGGTGCTGATGGGACACGTTCAACGAAGGTCTTTCTCTCTGGCGCTGGCCTAACGAAGAGGGGGGACTAAACGGAAAGGAAAACGACGGCGCAAATTTCACACGAGGATGTTCCTGATACAGAAACTTTGTACAGTGACTTCAAAATGTACACTTCGTACACTTTACATATTTATATATAAATATATATATATTTTATAATAAATATTATACGAACAATTTCTAAAAGAGGCTCGACAAGTTTTGCTCGAGGCGACTAGAAATTTCAAAAGCAAATCGATAACATTGTCGTTAACACTTTGCCGGCCTTTGCATTTCTCGCATCGCCTTTACTCTGCCGCCGGCGATCTACTGAGGCCGAGAGAAGCGAATCCTAAAGTTAAGCAATAAAGTATGCGTTCTTTCGGCAGGAAAATTAATTTACGTCTAAATTGTATACCAATTTAGTTAGCCAAAAAGTCCTAAGATCAAAAATATTAGTGCTGGGCACTTATGTACAAGCATAGTGAAAACATCTCAGCTGCGCTGAGCCTATGTCACGCGTACGTGACGCCGGCCGATAGCGAACCGTTGGCGAGGAAAAGTCACGGCAGCGTGACAGCGGCCGGCAAAGTGTTAAGACTAGCGAACGGAAAACGTCGAAGCCCTGTTACGCCGTCTAAAATTTCTCATGGCGGACAGTTTTCAAGGTAGAGTAAAGGAGAGAGGCTGGACGGGGTGAACGAGACGCGCACCCCTGCATGCGAAACGCAATTTGCATACCGATGATCGAGGACCCGAATGGTGGTTGCACATTTTCGCGTGTGTTGCAGAGGCTATGGCGTGAGCTCGCCAGTGGAGGCGGAGAGTCATCGGTGTATTTTAGCATTTCACGTTTGTTTCCATTTAAATGGTAATCGAGTTCATAATGTAATTGTATTCACCGCGTAAGCCGGGTCTCACCGCAGCGCTACGTCCCCGCCATTGTTTGCATTGTTCTCCTCGCAGCGCGAACAATCCGCGCGGCAGCCTTTCAGCCTCGCGTTTTGGCGGAATCTAAACCCCCTCGCCGCATCCAGAGATGATATTTTGCCGTGATACAAACGCCAGGCTCGCTGTTCTTGATGGATATCGATGAAAAACGTTGACGTCCGCGGGAAACAATGCGCGGTGTCACGGTACCTCCAGGATTCCCTAAATTGACTGCGTGCAGATTTCTGGGAACACCAGAAAATTGTCTCTTGCTGGAACATACTCAACACGGACACTATTGTTCTCGTCGTAATGTTCTCAATGTTTCCAAAGATGTTTCGAGTATGAAAGCGACAAAATTGTTCTTTGTTTTTATAGATCATTCTATTTTGTGAATTTTAATCTTCCTAACGGTTCATTTTGGCGTTTTATTCTGGTCTAACCTAATTTTTTCTAATCCTCCTAATAGTACAATTATTCTATAAGTACAGCTCATAATGGCATAGAGTATTTATGTCATTGTTATGTAGTATATTATGTTATACTGTACCATACCATACTATATTATATTATATTATATTATATATCATATATTATATATTATATATTATATTATATATATACTATATTATACTGTACTATATTATATTATATTACGTATTCTGCTACATTTAGTATTTCAGGTTGTACTATGAAAAATAAACTACTGTACTATTTAATATGCTGATTATCTTCTAAAGGGTGCATAACATCAGTTTTATATATATGACACAATTTCAACTGCAAATGACTACTAGCCAGATATGTAAAAAATATTATATAATATACATTTAAAGAAACGATGTTGACCTTCATAACTCGGCAAGGTCACGAATAGAAAATAATAATTGTAGCTGTACCGTGTAAATTTCCCTTATTGAACTTTTTTATAACTTCAAGCCTTCACGAGATATTTGCTTGGACATTTATGGACGGCCTCTATACTATGTAACAACATACGGACACGAGCGTGAATGGATGCAGCGTTCGCAAATGGGAACGGTTCAGCGCGAAATAAAGCAAATTTCCTGACCGAGTAAATTCGTAAACAGTCGTTCGTCCATGAAAAAGTAGCAGCACACCGGAAGCAGTGCGTAGTAACTACTAAATTACAGCGCGTTCGCCATTCCGTAACATATTTTAACGAAATTCCTCATGGATCCTGAATTTACAGGCCCGACGTAAATCATAACAGATGGGGAGGCAACGTCACGTCGTCCTCTAACAAAATTTTTGCCCGAAAACGCATTGTTATACAGCTCACGGAGGAGTCGCAGAATTCGTCGAGGTGAAGCACAGGAGCGGAGCTACAGCGCAGGCGCGCAAGAAGGAGAGAGAATTAGAGAGAATAAGAGAGAGCGAATAAGAGAGAGAGAATGGGATAGAGAATGAGAGAGAGAGAGAGAGAGAGAGAGAGAGAGAGAGACAGTGGAAAGCAGGGGTCGCGGAAGAGGGTTGGACGTTATTGTTACGCGGGGGATGTGCCTGGTTGGGTCTGTGTTTGCGCGTGTAGCAGAGTTGGCTGCCTTTCTCTCATACATATTCATCAAACGCTAATTAATCATCGCCAGGCACACCCACTGCAGGCCACCCTCTTGGCAGCAAGCGGAGCGGACGGAAAAAAATACGAGATCCGCGACACGGATACCTCTACACACATACACACACACACACACACAGGTATATCCAGATGTCGAAGCTGACGGGGCGCGGCGAGATTTTTAAATGCAATTGACAACACTGAAAGCGATCGCGATGGCTAACAAAAAATTATGTTTCTCGCGCATTTGTGTTTTTGCCTGATTTACGCGGAACTGCAGAGTCGCTGGACAGAACGTTCTGACGTATATTTGTTTATATTTTACACATATTTTCACAATTACACGTTCTTTTCACATTCCAAAATGCATTACTCTTTCCAAAAGTAGTTGAAAAATTTTCATAGGAAGTCAAGAGAAATAGAAAACTCGTAACCACAGTAATAGGTATCCCCTTGCAATTTTTCACTCAACAACCAGAGTTCGCGTTAAGACTACGCCATCCACTAATCTACATATTTTTCAGTTCAGCTAATAGTTCAGCAAAAGTGCATTGCATCAAGCATTGCCAAAGAATGAACTTCTATCCAATGAACAGAGTTCGGACAAGCGTAATTCTACCGCGCTTTCGGGAGGAAGCGAAGCGTCGGAAGGATAAAATTATGAAAAATTTGGCCGGCGAAGATGTACGGATTTTGATATATGGGCTAGAACTCAGGCGAAAAGAAAACGTTCACGGACAATCAATCTAAATTATAATTTCGTAATCCCATTAAGCAGGAGACCACCTTCGCGCGCACTTGCTCGGGGGTTCGCGCGTTCAGCGTTCACGCAGACGGGACGCGTATAATTAGGTATCGTTTATTTTACACCGAGGCACCGCAGTTAGGGTGACACTTCCAGCTTATAATATATACGTTGCTGGGGTCCAAAGCGCGCATAGACGCGGCCGCAATGGTGGTAGTCGCTCATAGAACGGTTCGCTGCTAATGTGATACGATCATCGCCACCCAGCCGTCGACCATTGATATTATACACTGTGTGGATCCCCCTCGTTCCTTAGCCTTTCGACGTTTTCTGCCGATCCGTTCCACTTTCGACAATCATTGTCTTCGTCGATTCCAACCATTTAAGGCTCAACGTTGCGCGAACTCGTCGCTTCACTCGACAGAATTTTTTAAACAATTTATATTATCTAATGCTATCGTTTTTGTTGCGGTTATCAACACTTACGGGGCCATAGGGTTGCTAAGGGTTGCTAAATATTAGTATGTGGCTGTTTATTTTATAAAATAGAAAAATAAATTTTTGTCTTGCATCAAGATTACATTTTTGTACGAAATCTGCTAGTTTTTTAAAATAAAGCCTTCAATCTTTTTCTTTTAAATCACATTTTCTCTTAATAAATACTGATATTTATGCATCGGTAACCGAATTTCGATTACAACGGCATATATTACTGTGTTTATGTTACAATAAAGCAATAAATAAAGGACATTGCATAATAAGCTTAACTATTATTTGTGTTGCCCTTATAGCCCATTGGGAAAAATATTTCCCATAGAATTCCAAAGAAGCTACACATTGTTATATATTTTTCTTACGATTTTTATTTATTTTACGTCTAAACAAACTAAAACAAACAGTTACATTCTAATATTTACCAGAGCAACCCTATGGTCCTCTAAGGGTTAATAACCAACAAAAATTATTTGGGCGAATTTATTATACGATTTGAAAACGTTTAACTTTGTAATTGTTTAAACATATTCCAGCGAAGATGCGAACACGATTTTGACGCGAAAGTTGGCTATAGTTGTTTTGATTGCCGGCATGAAATCGCGACAATGCCAGATTGCGTGCTGACAAATGAGCGGCCCGCGCTGGGACGCGATACACAAGAGACATATGGCCCTATAAAAAAAAGCGCGAGAGATACAAGAGATGGCCTGCAGTAACCATCCAGTCGATCCGATATTAATGGAGACCAAACACCGCACATTCTGTGTTGCCTCTGTCCCCGTTCTGTGTACACATCGGTGCGCCATTATGCCCCTGTTATAATGTATATACACACACCCCCCTTCGCAACAATAGAATGATCTACGATCGTGCCGAACGTAGATCGCCGATTCAACTTCTCGCCCTTCTGCTGCTCCTTTTTTCTACTGACAGATAATGACTTTTGCTTCTTCTTTACCCGGAAACGCCCCTCTTATAAGTTTATTCTTTTCTGGTTTTTACGTTACTTTTTACACATTTATATATATATATATATATATATATATATATATATATTATAATATATTAATTGTTTATTTTCATTATTATATATACAAATATATATTATATTGTATATATGTTAAGGTTCTGCACGTGATATGACTCCTGCAAAGCATATTCGTTTATTTGATGGTTGAATAAATAATTTATTGACACCTTACGTTTGTTAAGTAATGCCAGGAGATTTATTATAATTATACTATGGACATGTGACGTATGCGATGCCTAAGAGATGGAGAAAGATACGCCGAGATAAAGAAGAAAATAATAACAATTCATCGGTAAATGGAAAAATATTTCAATAGGCAAAACGAATTCATTTGTTCTGCCGTTTATAAAATTAGAAAATTATCAAATGACTTTCGAAGCGATCAACGAAAAAAGGAATGAAGCACCTAGAAATGTTTTTCACCCCGAAATCGAGTAACTTTTCTCCAGCAACTGCATTGTTTTATTCAGTTTTAAAACTTAAGTGAAAGTTAACTTTAAAAAACTTAAGTGAAAAAATTTCCAAAGTGAAATTTATTGTCCACCATTTTCTATCGCATCTTACGCTTGTTTTTCCCGAATTATTCCTTCAAATTCGAAGAATCTGAAAAACGAGTAGGCCTGTTCCGCGCTGTACAATGTTTTCGAAGCAGAAGAATTTTCCCAAGTAGAACTAAATTCTACCTGTCAAAGTTTGCTAGAATAATTACAGAGCACGACTAAAGTTCCGAAAATCGGCGCGTAGCAACGATTAACGTTTCACGGCCGGAATCGTGTAATTCCGGATTTCCTGAGCGTGCAAACAATAAAATTGGATTTAGCAACCCTCGCGCGACCGCGTACGTGGCACACGACTCGGAGGGTGAGTTTTCGGAAGGTGGACAAGCACGCTTCTGGGGGTCGCGAGATCAAAGACGCCCTACGGGCAATTCCGTAGTTTCTACGTGACATATTGGCTAGAAATTGACGGCGACAGCCGCGTTGTTGTTACACGGCTAGGAAACTTTGATCATTCCACCTGTGGGACTTGTTCCGGCTTGTAAATATTATGGCTGCGCGCGATCGCTCCTCGTACGCTTCTGTGATTACGCTCGGAGATAAACTCGAAAATGGCTCTCGGACGTATCGAATTCCTCCTAATGCTGTAATTGAACGCGGACTCTGCAAGAGTCCATTGAGACTAAAATATTGCGGAAACGCGACACGTGAACAATACAAGTCGGACATATTGCGAACGACTCGCGCTGCGATGTTAGGTATGAAATGTCGGATCGTCTCTGAAAGTAACCATAACTCCGGTACTATAATTGAGCTTGAAATAGAATCTCTACGATTTGGTTCTGCAGCCCTCTCTGCCATAAAGGTCTCTCTCAAGGTCACTTGAAATATTTCTTTATATTGTATAATATTTACTTATGCTACGTCATATTTTTTATATGAAAAAATTTTCTTTCATATTTTATACATCAACTACGAATAAAGCATGCAAGTTATAGAGATAAAAGATTGAAATCTAAAGAAATATACACTTTGGTAGAAAAAGTAGAATTTACTCACTAACGATGGTACCAGAAGAAGCACAGGACATTGACTGAACAAACTTTTCATAGCAACGTGTTCAAATCTCTGTTATAATACATGCGCGAACAAAATTAAATCGATAAAGTGTATCTGCCAAGGAAACGATACAATACTAGCAACATCATGTGTTTGTTCAATGTTTCTTGTATCACTGTGTTGTACTAACTTTATCTGAAAAAAAAAGGAGATCTCCATCTACGGATAGTAAACGGGTTAAATTATATATCTGCATTTATTATTTGCTTTAAAAAACTTTTGCAGAGAAATTATTAGAGAAAATAGCGTATGAAGTGACTTTTAGAAATTACTTATATATTTTTGCTTGCCAATTTGTTAATTTGCATTTGGTGTTTGAATAGTTTTAATTTATACACCGTGCCAATTGTATCAACGTGTTGATAGTGGATACATTCACAATAGTTGGTTACGTGACGACATCTAACGTATGATCGTAGATACACGTTTTTTATTATCGACACGACCAAGAATCTAGAGACACAAATGTGGCATAGGAGTAAACTGGACATACAATGTATTATCAGAGACGAGGTATATGAGTAGACTGGACATTCAGTATATTATTACAGACGAGGTATAGAAGTAAACTGGACAATTAATGTATTATTACAAATGTGGTATAGGGGTAAACTGGACATTCAATGTATTATCACAGACGAGGTATAAGATTAAACTCAACACCCAATGTATTATCACAAATATGATACAGGAGTAAACTGGATATCCAATGTATTATCACAGACGAGCTATAAGAATAGCTATACATCCAATATATTATCACAGACGAGGTATAGAAGTAAACTGGACAATGTACCCTGGGAAAACGTTGTGATCTCGGGGGAGCATGAGTTGAAATAAAAACATAGTATCACAAATGTGGTATAGGAATATACTGGACATTCAATATATTATCACAGACAAAGTATATGAGTAGACTGGACTTTCAATATAATATCACAGACGAAGTATAGGTCATGACTGGACATAGCTTGGACATTCAATGCAATAAGTATTTCCTCACCCCACGCTTATTTTCCTAAGCCCCATTTCCTCGGTATTGGCTCAGTTCTTTTATTGTTACAGGTGTAGTGTTGCTATCGAGAGCTATGGTAGTGCATAGTTTCATCAACCTTTTGAATGGCTTTTGAATTTCTTTAAAAATGGCTTTTATACATTAAAGTAGATCGAATTTCGAGCAAATTATCTTTCAGAAAATGCTATATCGAGTTAAGATAAGCATATACCGACACGTTGAAATTACCGATAAGTTACCGATAAGTTATTACCAAGATAGTTGGTTCTGGTATATCTACTATATTAATAAATAATACTATATTACAATAATTAATAGTTACACATTATGTCGTCTTTCTGTAATACACGTTTCGTAAATACTATTTCCACTATTTAAATCTTCCTGCCTTTTACACTAATTGCCTGTATATAATATTCAACACTCATAGTAAAAATTAAATATATAGAATATTCGATTCTTGCTAAATTTCCTAAATTCGTGAACTATTGGTAACACTGATCGCGACACCGAAATGGTAAGGTGGCTCTGTTACCATTTGTTGCTAGCTCGAAAGATCTTGTTGAATTCTAAGCTGTGTTTCAAGTCACGCTAACCATGTCGATATTTGAAATGCACTATACAAAATACTCGATTCTTGCTAGGAAGTTTAAAATTTTGAAATGTCGGTAGCGACAAGTGCGATACAGACTCAAGAGAACCATCAGTGGGTAATGTTCTTAAATTGGTAACCAATTGTTGATAAGTGTTTGAACCTTTGGCTACGAATTTCAATGTTTCATCACTGCAAAGAACAGCGCCGTATTCAATATGGCGCCTATTCAAATTGAAAAGGTCGGTTTATTTTTTATTATTTTTAATATTCTATTAATGCTTATTATTATTATTAATATTAATAATATATTATTAATACTATTCTATTAATGCCTAATAAGGCACTGAGCATTGTTAGGAGACATTTTTTAAACTTTCTAAACCCACGCGAAATATTCCACTATATCTTATAAAAATATAAAAAATATTATTAAAGTATAATTATACAATTGACTGTATGATTATCAAAGAAGTTTAATTACACAATTAATTGTACAATTTATTAAAGAACAAACATTTTCTACATTTATTTGCACTTTTCTTAAAACTCGATGGGAATATTTTCAACTTGGAAACCAATTGGAACACGCCTGTAAAGTTCGAAAACTTGTCAGACCTTATTATACTTTCCGAAAGTGAATAATTCGTCGCTTGTATCGCGGAGTCGGCAGCGTTTGATTAGTGCAAACTGGCTTCGTATCCGCTAAATTATTCGGGCGTTCTATAAAAGCAAATGATTGGTATTCTGCGAAGAGAACGGCGTCGAACTTTAACAAAGAAAGCGCGACGATACGTGTCGTTAAAGGAATGGCCGTCTCCGGGTGAAATTGTTCAGCATCGTACAAAGGAAACGATCATTGTTAATTCAGTTGGAAACGATTCAAGTGCCGGAGCTATATTTACGCAAAGAATACGTTACGTCCGAGCGAAACGGAGACGTACCCCCGAATCAATATGGCGGTTCCGAGAAGAGGCAGAAATGCCTTGACACAACACACAGTCCTTTATCAACTGAAATATTAATGTGTCATCGTTCGTCCGACAGATTCGATGCATGCGAACGGGTTTCTCGTGTCGCGGTGACACAGGTTTTCACCGGGCTCTTGTCGGACAGAGGTGTTTTCATGCGGAATTAAAAAGACGCGGGCCTCGGTTGACGCTATTTTCACCGCCATTTTGTATTATGTAATTGGTCCAATTAATTTTGTGACGACTATAGCAGAAATCGAGATGTAATTACATAGATGACATAGAAAATAAGAATTAAGTATCATTAAAAATTATTGCAAAATGTCTATTAACCTCTTTGGCAAAAATAGCGTTAAATATAAATTATTGAAAGGTGTCTTCTGTCAGCAAAAAGCACTGTGATCAACGCTGCGAAAAACAGTAAAAATCGAAACATAATTGCAATTAAAAACTAATATACAATATGAAACATATATGCATAAAATGCCGAACAATAAAAATACACGCGTCCGTACGGTATGTTCATATTAGATAACTGAACAAAATGAACAACGCTCAGATCGCGCATTGATATTACCCAGCCATATTTCTCGCAATTATGTATCACGGCCTATCTGAAAAATAGGGGTGGCGCTATAGACCTGCTCCTCGGTGTAGTTTAGTTTCGTTTTCGCGGGAAATGACAGGTTTGTTTTAGCCGTGTATCAGAAAGTTCGGAAACAGGTAAAAGGCTGAAATGTTATCCGAGTACGGAAGCCAGGTGTGTGTTCCGCATAGTTAGACCGATTAGGCGGAAGTTCGTCGCGTAGATGGCGCGCGGCGCACTTTCCCGTTTCCGCTTCCGAGGCGCAGCATAGTTTGCGAGGCTCCCATCCGATACATATTTATTTACAGGAGGCGCAGCGTCTGAATAGAACGATCGATCTTTCCCCCGAGATACTTTTGATGCTGTTACGGCTGCTCTTAATGCCTTATAACGGAATCGATATACATACGTGAAAGGAGTTTCATATCCGCGGAATGTAGCTTCCGCGTATATTGCGCCGATGCAGTCAATTCTCCTAGATAATGCTTCGATCTCCTTTCAGGAAACGAAATTATTGCCTCGGAATTGTACCTGCCGGTAAATCGATAGAATTCTGCGGTGATTTCGGTGAAAGATTTATGCCCCGCTCGTAAAATTTGACGGAAAATTTGAGACGGCGCTGCGAGGAGACCCGCTTTCAACCAGAATTCTGGTGTCACATGGAATTCGAGATTCCTTCGGACACGGAAATGATGAATGCTTTATATTTTACTTGCTACAGTTAAGGTTATGTCAAGTTATGTTCCAAGGTTATGGTCAAAGTTATGTCCCCACCCCCGAGTTATGTTATATCTATTCCTAATCGAAGTTTCTAATTCCAAAGTTTCAATTTTTCATATTTCTTTTAGCAGTCGAATCAAATTTTGTAGAGATCTACTCTTATTTATATAAGAATCTTATTTATATAAGAAAAAATATGTATAACATTTATAACAGAAAACATGTATATTATAGAAGGGGTTCATTCGTCAAAGGGGGGGGGGGGGGGGTTAACCATTTGCACTCGGTGGTGACTCTGTCACCAAATTATAGATTTGTATAAATTGTATAAATAAATGTGCATTGTCAACCGAATGAAAAATTCTGAATAAAATATTAAACTGTATTAATATAAGTATCTTTAATTTTTCGAGGTGGGTTAAAATATATCCCACCATGCATTTCACACGCTGTTAGTTTATGAAGTCCTTTGCCTGCATAGGAACCTAAACTGATTGCTACTGATCACTGTCCCCCTAATTTATTGCAGCGAAAACGTCTGCAATGGAAACGGTGCAGTAAAACTTTGCCAAAGATTCAAACACATTTCAGTTCGTTTTTTAGCTTGCTATTATAATACTAGATCGTTCTATGTCCTCTTCCGTTGTCATGTCCGGAACGGAAGAGTCGCCTAGCATACCGAACTCGTCGTTTTACATTAATTCCACTTTCCTACGAGCACGGAACATGCAATGACTGTATTCCGACCAGGAGTTCCGATGTTATTTAGGAACTTAGCTGGAACCAGACGAAAACTTGCATCAGGTCTCTCGCAAAGGTGAAGTTCCCCGTGAACTTACTTGCGTGTAATATCGAGTATAATACAGGGTGTCTCAAAAGTCACTCGTAATCGAGAAATGAGGGATTCCTGGGGTGATTCGAAGCAACTTTTTCCTTTAGAAAAATGTTCTCCGCGGCATCGTTAACGAGTTATTAACGAAAAACATTGACCAATGAGAGATGAGTAGCGCTGTCGCCAGGGGACAGAAACCAATGAGCGGACGAAGCCTCTCATTGGTCAGCGTTTTTCGTTAATAACTCGTAAACAATGCTGCGAATTGCATCTTCGCTAAGGAAAAAGTTTCTTGGAATGACCTCAGGAACCCCTAATTTCCCAAAAGTATCGTTTTGGGACACCCTGTATAATTGAAGCCAGGTTTTCGGGGCACCGAGCACACCGTGCACCGCCGCGTCGATGGGAATAAATACATTTCCGATATTCCGGAGCGGCCGGTATCCGACGTTATTAAGGGCGGCCATTTAATAAGTGCTTGATGAAAACTTGAGAAGATTCCTCCTCGGATTGTCAAGATTAATAACGGTCGATATGTATCCGAAGATTCCCGGAGGTAGCGTCACCGGTAAGGGGTAGCACCGGGTCTGGGGCAGGGGGACAGGAGCAGGAGGTAGCGAGGGAAGAAGAATGGTGGCGAGCAACGAGTCGGGGAAGCCACTCAGAAAGTAATTTGCTCAATGCTCGGCCGAACAGGGTTCTACCCATGTAGAAGCCGCCGGGATACGTTCATAGATGAAGAAAAAGGAGGAAGCGGCTGGAAGGGTGGAAGAAAGATTGCAGGGGGTGAGAGGGTGGCTGGCTCGGGGGTGGGCCTCTGCTCTCGTGCGCGCTGACGAGGAGGGAAAATCGTTTTATAGGGCGCTCCAATAAAAAAGGTTTGCCGCGCTTGCCTTTAGCTGCTCTGTTCCCGGTAACGTCTTCGTTTCCAAAGTAAATGAGGACGTGGCCCCCGATGAATGCGCGGCCGCGAAAAAACGTAAACAGGGACGCGGCCGGGGCTCGCGATGAAAGGTTCGACGCGGTGCCGGCCGGGAAGAAACGCGCGAAAAGAGGACTGGAAAATGCGCGTCTTCCCCTTTTGCAGTTTGTCGCGTGCCTCGCCGATGTGGAGTGCCGGCCGATGACAGAACGACGGAGGGCTCCTAGTCCGCCCCACTTCAGACACTTTTCTACTTTTGTATCGGCCAGGGGCTCCCTCCCTTCCGCTGAATCGGGAACGGGGCCGCTTTGAGGGACGCCGCCGCGCCTTGCTCCTCGACGGCGGCTCTGGGTCAAAGCGTATAGTGGCCGCCAGCGTAGTAACTCCTCGAGCCGAAACTTTCGAGTTGTCTCTCGGTTCAATCGTGACAAGCGACGGCCAGTTGAACGTGTGTTTCAGTCGGAAAGGAAATGCACTTGTATTCCTACGTGTGGAAGGTTCAACCCCTTGATGCACCGACATCATTTCGACAGGTTCGAAATCGCCAGAGGGGAGGGTTACAGTAGCTAACTCTTCCTACCCAGAGTGAATGGAAGTAACGAGAAGGGGAATAAAGATCGGCGACAAACAAAAAAGGGATAGTCGGAAGGGGAAGAACGCAAGGGTTGGAAGATAAGGGCGTTTAACCAAAATATTATAAAGAAATAATTGCAATTGTGGAACAATGGGGTAGGAATAAAATGGGAAAAGTGCTTAAAAGCAGGAGTGGAACGCGGCGGACGAAGAAGAAAGTTGAAGCATCGCGGGAAGAATGGACGAAATGAAAGCACGCTACGATGAAAGATACGATTCGTACAGCTGTTAGTATTTTTACCGTCTGTCCCATTGTCACAGACTCGACCCTCCCGTAACGGTAAATATTAACCGTAAAACTGTCCGCGGAATTTCAGCCGTAGTTCGCATTGGTTTACGGTCGCGCGACGTGTGTTGTCGAGCTGGCAAACAGAACAATTTCATTACGAGGTCAGAGTTTTCAGCCAGGAATAATAGGCAGATATAAATGCAAATGGGGATTATGAAAATGAGTAATCAGGCAGCCATTTCGAATACAAAACTGGCCAAGTTTTGATTCGCTCCTCTGACAACAACGTTTTGCTGGGCGAGATGTGCGAAACAGTTTCAGGGCTCCGTCCGGGGGGTCTTAATTGATACGTAGGCATGTTCGTTAGGGTACACACCTTCGTTATACTTTTGTTTAACTGACTTCTATTTAATAGAATTTATTCGAAACATATTTAAATGGAATAAGAATATTTTCGTTTTTTAGTTCTCTAGATTATTTGCTCCTGCTCCTTAATTATTTTAGAATTACTTTTCATTTATATTATGTATTCTAATAACTAAACGCGGGAAAACGAATTTATGTTCTGAAAATCATAAATTTTTAAACATTTTTTCTATATTCTTATATATTCTTCTATATTCTTCGCGGAAAGCCTAATTCGGAAATATCGGCCTAATTCGAAAGAAATGTCAATCGTGGCAATTAATCATTAATGTTCTAATGACTCCTACTCGAAAGAACTCTTCGTCCTCTCAATCCCAGAGCGATTCTCTTCGCTTCTTCGTTCTACGTTTCAGCTATATCGTGGAAATGGGGGGAGGCGAGTAAAAAGTTTGATCCGGTGGTGTAATGGTTTCCGCAGTTCAATCAAATCGAACAGTTCCATCGGAGTATTCTTCTTTCGGGAATCCAAGTGTTCCCCGCGAGTCCCGGGGATGAAGAATCTACAGGTGCATTAGTAGTGCACGCGTGCGTATATTACTGTCGGCGCACATGCTTGCCGCTGGAAACAAAAGAAAACGGAGACATGAAGAATCAAGCTAGCCCGGCCGCGTAGCACACGCACGAAACGAGACATCGCGTGTTTAAATAATGCATGAGACAGAATTTCCTCTGCGCCGTTGAAGGGTGCGCTCGTACACGTTGTCAACTGTATATTACCGACAATGCACGAGGGTACGCCCTTCGTTCGCTCCAAAAATTGCTATATCCCCCACCCCTTCCAAGCCACGTTTCCACTGCCCTCGCCGCCGCGAAGACGACTGGAAGAAAACTACCTTGAAACGTATCGTTCCGTGTGCTTCACTTTGTAATAAATAATTTTTTTTAGCAATTTCCATATTATCGCAATTGAAATGGTCGCTAGATTCTTTTGGCAAAATCTGCGGATTAAATTTTTGCAAAGGAAAAAGTTGCTTCGAATCGCCTCAGGAACCTCTCGGTTCCCCCCAATCTTGAAACACCCTGTATTCTTAATCCCACCCCTATGGGCCGACGCAATCGAACAAAGTCGATTGTCATCAATGATAATCAACAAAAAACACCGAGATATCCTTGCCCGGTATTCCGCCACCATCTAAAGTGCACGATGGTTTATTCATCAGCAACGAAGAATCCACTTCATGCTTCCAATATTTTCCTTGGCGGGGTAGGCTGAATCTCGTCGCTTCGGCGTAACATTAACTTCGAATCGATCGCGGGAAGTTTAAGAATAGCGGAAAGTTTGTCGTCGATCGTTCGTTCGTTCGTTCGTTCGGCTCGGTTCCGTCGCGGTGCGTTTCACTCGGTCGGATACCGGCGAAAGAGATTACGGGTAAAGCAGCGGTGAGCGCGAAGACTTTTCATAAGTTGTCGTATTACGGGCAAAGGGGCGAGCCGGGGAAGATTTACGTCAGCCCGGCGACAGAGACAACAGGGAACGAGTACTCAAATTTTACCGCGAGACGACGGCAAACACGTCACGTATTTGTCGAACACTTGACAGAACCTCTCAGCCTCGATGGTTTTCTGCGGTTGTACGGCTGTGATACGCGCGCAGTAAAACCGTCCCTGATTGCGTGGTAAAAGTGAGTGACAGTAATCGCGGGAAGACGTCGCGAGCCCGGCTTTTCGCGCTTCGCCGAGCGAAAACGGCCCCGCCGCTTTTACCCTTCGGAGAATTTACTTTTCCTCGATGTAGTAACAATTACTGTTCTCGTCGGATAATTTCAAGGCGTCCTCCCCCCCCCCCACCCTTCGAATCGCTTTACTCGGTTTATTAAAGTCGACCTGCGGAGTCTGTAACTTCCGTTTATCGCTCGTGAAAATGCTGCGTGGAATATAACTTTCGTACTTTCCAAGCTTCAATTAGAGATAATATATATGTATTTAACTTAATGTATTTAATTTAATATATATATATGTTTCACCCTTCGCACTCGAAGCCGCTTTAATTCTAAATCCAAGATAGTATCTCCCACCTACTTCCATTTCATATGTGTTAGTATAAATAAACATAATAATAATAACGTGTCAAAATAAGCAACCAACGAGCGGTTTTTAAAATACTATTAATAATATAGCTTCTCAGTACGAAGAAAAAAAGTCTACGAAGCTCGTACGTCAAAAGTTGCTTCCCCGATTAACAAGATAAAAAGATTGCAGCAACCGTGCGACCGATCGAAAACATTTCGCACGAGGTGCTATATTTTTCCGACCGGTCCGAAATCGCGGTAGGAATCGATCGTCGCGCGACGTAACCGCAGCCATTTGTCCCGGCTCGATGGCAGTGCGGACGGATTTTATGACAGCACTTGCGGCGCGGTCAAACGCGCGACGGCGTCGTAGGACAAGTGGCATACACGTCGCGATTATCATTCAAACAGTCGAATCGGACGTGGTCGCGCGCGACTCGTCGCACGATAAATCGCAACATGCACGAGCTCCTTTACACGTTCGAGCGCGAGCGAGCCGCGATTTAGTATTCGAATTGCCGCCCCGAGCGGCACACCCGTCAAGATTTCTTGCACGTATATCGTCGGGAATTCAGCTCACTAATATTCCCCGTCAAATATCGCCGGCGACGCTTTTTATGCAAAGCGCGGGAATTTTTCTCGCGCGTCCCCGCGCTCGCACGCGAGCATTCCATGAAATAAACATCGGGCATCCGTTTTCTCGCGCGGCAAATTCGATTTCGTTCGATTACGACGGACTCCGCGGCGACGCGGCCATCGATCTCGCGAACGGCGAAACTCTATTCCGTCGTTAACTCCGCGGAGGCTTTGTGTTTTATCGTTGTTACCGTAATTTAACGAGCTTCCCGGCAGACGGCCGATGCCGCGGTTTATAAGAGCAACATTTTCGTAAACAGGATACGCGACGGCGGCGGCGACCCCTCGTTCTTTTTACGCGCCGGAATTTATACAGGTATAAATTATCCCCGTGTATCTTTTTAGTTCCCCGCGGTTACGCGAACGGAAAGGATACTTCGAGTTTATATGTGGATAAGAAAGAGGAGAACAAGGAAGTGCACTTAACGGATAACGCCGCCGTTCCTATATTTTTTCCGTGGAAATTACTTATTCGTATGTATCGTGGCGGAGCACTCCGGAACGAATGTTTCGTCTTCTCCGTCGAATTAACGAGACTTCGATCGCTAATTTCCATTAAAATTGCACGACGCCACATTAATTCTACTAAAAGTAATTACTGATAAAATTGTACACCTTTTGCGAAGAAACTCAACGTTCCTGAACGTTGAGTTCGTGAACACCAAGCGCAACAAACGCGCACAGCGATCGAAGAAACTCTGTCCATTTGGAGAGTATTGTTTGCAAATTTCCGCGTAAATTTACGCGCTTATATTCGCCGGCGAATTTCAACGCATGAATAACGAGCACGCGTAAAACCTGTCAGCTTGGCTGTACACCTCTGAAAGGGATCGAGTAGCCTTTTTTTTCGCAGCGATGGATCGATGAATGCTGCGTTAGAATTTATTTCCACCGCGCCGGAAGCACGGCCGTTCCGTTGCGTGCGCGGGCGCCAAATTCGAAAAATCTATCAGCGGATGTGCGAACAAAAGAGCGAGCGAGTCCGAGCCACGATGGATCGCTTGTGAAATTCGTGAAATACAGCGAACTGCAAAATTGTATCGCGCTGGTGGCTCATCTTATTATCTCTAACACGCTCTGCGCAGTCGAAATGTAAATTAAAACATCCCCTTGCCGGTTGTGCCACGATTTTCCGAGCACCCTATATATATATCATATACACATGTATCACAAAATATAAATAAGAATATCTCCAGAATAAAAATAAAACAAAATATATCGGTTGTCAGAAAACGTTTGCAGCCCTCTATAGCGAAGATGCCAACAATAGGACGCTCGCTTCTCACGGTCAAGCTTGATTACCATCGGAAAGTGACCAAGTATCAGCGAATTGAAGCATTCGAACGCACTCGGATTCGATTTACTTTCGGGCGAGATCGGATTCGTTTCAAGTTCCGTAAAAGTCGGTAAGTGTGCGCTGATGGGAATAAAAGTGGGAAACTCTCCCCCTTTTGAAAAGCGCGGGAGATAATATCAAGAAAGATGTCGATACTTTATTTTTCCACGATATTGCGAGAGGTACCGCGAACAACAAAGAAACCGAGTCTCGGTAAACCCGGAATCCTCGGGGATCTCTCTCGAAGGAACAAAGAACGATCGATCGTGAGCTCCGCCGTGAGCTCCGCCGTGAGCTTCGGTTTAGACACGGCGGTGGAAGAGGCCAATACAACAGGACCAATAAGATCACTATTACTGCTGCCCCTATCCACAGATTAAAACGGTTCTGTCCGATCCTCTTTCGCTTGTCTCCTCCTCTTTCCTTAGTCACGCGTTCTGGATTTCGGAAGCGCCCCTATAGGGCATCATTAAACACAACAATTCACTAATAATAATAACAATTCAACTTAGTATTATGCAATGGAATTGGCCCTTCTGAACAATATTTTAAAAAATTTCAGACCTCTGTACTTTCTTTCAACCCTTTGGGATCGTTTACTCTCTGCACCCATTTATTATTATTATTACTATTTCATCCAATCATTATGATTATATTTGATTTATTACTGTTATTTACTATTTGTATTATTATTATTATTATTATTTGGCATAGTTTTCTGTAAATACTCGTATCCATGCGTATTAGTTAATAGGAGGCGGTACAGTATAACTTGTAATCGCGAGCTTTTCAAAACTAATTGGACATCTGGGCAGCTTCCTTTGTTAGACACGGTATCAGTGCCGGCTCCGAAATTATCAGAATGATTCGAAAGGTGTTCTCGATTCTAACCGGGAACAATGCTTAAGTGGCTGTTATCGCGTTCGAGCACAAGCCGCCAGGCGTTCCTGACCCATTTCCACGGAGGTCCTGCGGGATGCAATAATACCAGCTCCTGTGCGAGCACGTACCACGGATAGCCGGCAAATGGTCCGCCAGTACTGCAATGAGAATTACATTGTGCATTATCGTAAACGCCTGCGTCTGTCCCTTCGCGAACGTCTCTGGGGTAATTATCCAGCCGGCCGAAGCTTCGCGGAGAGACCCGATACTCCTATGGAAACCCGTCTTCGAATCTGATTCATTTCGAGCATTGTTCGGCTAATGGCCTTTCAATCGTGTTCCCGGCTCGCGAGATTCGCCAGGTAACTACGGCCAGCCCCGTGTTTTTTTATGTTTCCAGGTGTCGCAATCCGCTCGACCGGATTTCAAATTGAAACTCGCGCGAGCCTCCCGCGAGCCTCCCGCGAGCCTCCCGCGTACGGACCGTATTGCAATTCGATTATTTGTTTACACGCATTTCAAACCGTCCGCGACGCATTTGCACCGGCACGCGATGTTCCTTGTCGGTCGAGTATTGATTTCCCGGGGATATTCTCCGGCTGCGTTTCCGCGCTTTTATTCTTGTTATTATTGTTCAGGTGTGCCAATAGGCGTCGGTCCAATAAGAACGGCGCTTCGCAGCGTTGCATTTCTAATTAGTTTGCAGATCTTAATATTTTGCTTCGAACTTTTGTGGGGAAGCATGCTTTTCGCGCTTATACCTGGGTAACCTGGTTGTTTGTCATCGATATTATCAATCAGCATCTCAAGTATTGACATCTTATCTATGGAGGAGGCTATTTGGCGTCAAATTGAATTCATATAAGGTGTTGAAGTAGAAATTTGTATTATGTCTTTGAAGGAATGCAAGTTAAAATGTTACAAAGCTTGAAAACAGACAGTAATTAATATTCTACAAATTATACTCTGCTCGCGAGACGCGTATTTAGACTCCTCTTAAAATATCGTATAATAATATCTCAATGATAGATTGCAAATTATTTATTGCCACCGATTCACAGATCAGTATAGTGTTAATAACAATTCCATCAAAGATGCAAATACAGAACAATAATCAAAGATCAGCTGTCGCAAGCAACATATAAAATGAATTATAAAAACACTAAAATTTGATTTGGATTTAACCAAAGAATTAACCAATGAATTCCCAAGAGAAAAGCGAAGGACTGTTTCGATGAAGCAGATGTTCCATTTCAAGCATTCCCATTGGCAACTGGGAAGCTGTAAGACGAGTACCGGGCTCTTTAACACGAAATTTTGTTTGTTCCGACGGAGGTGAACAACGAGGATATTACTTTCAGCCATTTAACGGCGGCTCTTTCTTTCGAGGATGCCGCGAGGACGACAAAGCCTGGGAGGAATAACTTGGCGGTTTTATTATCCTCACCTCGGGATTTATGAATGTTTGCCCAGCAGAGGAAACGCCGGAAATAATATACATGGCTTCATAAAGAGCTGCGGGAAGTACCGCCCCGGCTACGGTAACTGCGGCCTTTGTTCGCCCGGCTGCCGATTGATTCGGTAAGTCGAGAAGACGTAAGTAACAGCGCCGACGAGCGTTTCCATCGAGCTATCGAAACTTGGAAACAAATTTACAGATATTTTCAATTTTATCGAGATAGTTCTGCAGTTCGTTCAAACTCGAGCAGTACTTTCATCCCCTACAACTTATTTGAAAAAGAATGGCAATTTTCTGTCGGCAACGGAGCTCGTCAATAGATAATTTAATAGGTTTGTGCTAAAATAATTGGAAACTGGGCTTAAAATTAAGAAATTAAAAGATTGTAAAATAATAAAATTAATGCATCTGTGTATCATGTTTCTTAACTTTTGGTAAGGTAACGTTTCATAAAATTGAATGCAGAAATGATTAAACACCTAAAGACCGGTCCTAGAATAATTATAAAACTAATTGTTTCACTATATTTAGATGCAACATTTTTTTAACGATCGAATTAACGTATTTCCACGCTTTCGATGTAACTTCATCGTAATTATTAAAACGACAAATACGGTGAATATTTTTGTACAAAGTTATCGAAGCGCAGCCGGATAATTGCAAATTGCAGCAAACAACTGCAACAACATGACAGCGGCGTCTAATAAAGCGTATGGGAGGGACACGAAATTTTACGTGATCAGCGCGAAATTGGTTCAAGCAATTTTAAGCTGAAACGTGATTGATTTTTATACGTTTTTTAAAACGAAAACATATCCGTCGCAATTTCGTTGATTTTAATTTGATTCGGACGGATATTGGGCCGGTACTACGTTCGATCGGATTCCGTAACAAGTTGCACAAAGCAGTATCGAACAATATAATTACGAATAAAACTAGCACGATCATGATTTCGCGGGGGTTGTGCGCGCGCGGTATCGTGAAAATGGCTGAAATTTGAATACCGGTAGCGGCGTAGTCGGCATTAGGAGCGATATAGGTATATCGTCTAGGGACACTAGAATGCGGGCGAAATTAAATTTTACCGGTTTCGGGCTTGTATCAAAAGCCACCGACCGGAAGTCACTTTAGCCCAGCTTTAGTGTACTATGGAAACTGATAAAGTGATTCTGATTCGATTCAACCGACACCGATTTCCCGCTTTTTCGAGCGCCGCGCTACTATGTGTGTGGGATCAGTGCCGTATCAGGGACTTTTAGTTGGTTAAATTCGGCAACAAGAGAAAATAGTAGCAACTGTCAACACCCTCGGAAATAGGGGCGGAGTTATTATCCCTTATAGCCCCTAGATTATTATGAACAGGACACTTTTATTTTGAATATGACATGACTGGCCTCGCGCCAGTTGATCTGGCCTTCCATTGCTCACTGTTTTTCGCTAATAATAACTCGTAAACGGTGCCTCGGATTGCATTTTCGATGAAGAGTTGAATTTTCGAACAAGTACCGATCTGAATTCTCGCGCCGAAACCGACCGCGACTGAGTAGTTGGCGCGCACAGTGGTTCGTTCGAAGAATTCAGTGATATTTAATAAAAAAGTCAACTTTTCCAAATTCATAATTATTCACTACATACTGCTTTACAAGAGTCTATGGGCCTCGGGAATAAAGAAATTAATGAACCTGGATAAATATTTTAGTTGTCGAATTCTGTCGATGTTAATATTTCTTGATAGTAAATTCTTGAATTCTTATTCCCTCCCTGAGAAATGATTACAATCGAAAATCGTATAATCATTGTTACTATGAAGGTATAGCTATCGCGAAGACGAAGGAAGTTGAAAAGAAGAAACGAACAAAGAAGTTACTGCGAAGATAAAGGTGTTAACAAGACGCAGTCAATTGTTCCTAGAACAGTTAGTCGCGTTTAAATACCTGACGTTGCTACCGACAGTCTATTAGCTCCTTTTATACTCGTTCCATCCTATCGACGCGGTATCGATAGTCAAATCGATTTTTAAAATGGGTAACGGTAATTCCCAAAAGTCCAGAACAATTTATCACGCGCGCATCGAACCGAAATCCGCGCGGAAAGTATTCCGTATGAAACATTAATCGGGAAATGTTTAAATCGAGAACGTTCCGCATCGGAGCCGAACAAAAATATTGTTTCTCTGCACGAATAAAATGCCCACCGAGAGTTTATTGTAAACTATCGAACCATTCACGGATCCCGATTCAACTCCATCAATTATTTATCTCTTATTCGTATCCTTTTTTTTTTCACTCTTGCGCGGTAATTTTTGATCGCAGCCATGTTCACCGTAGCGAATCAAATAGAAAAGCATGGTTCACCATGACGCGATGAATTAGAAATAAGTTCGTTGAAAATGTTGGAAGAGGCCGGGTGTGATTAAGATGCGAGACGATTTATTGGACCGCGAAATATTTTCGAAACGTGTGCCGTCGGAGCGGCCATCGCAAAAATCGCGCAAATGTTCGCCGCGCAGCGCGGAACAGCGCAAAACAAACCGGGAATTCAATAACAAGCCGGTGCTCTTATTTTCCGCGGGTCTATCGATCATCAATAATTCATCGGTCGCAATCAAATTCCCATCGGGAGCCGTCGGCTTTTTGGTCGGGTCCGCGCGCGCGCGCGCGCGACCGCGCGACCGCGTTCGTGAAAATCGTGCAGAATTCGAGAGGCGGAAAGAAGTCGACAGGAAGCGGTCCGATGGCCGGTAGATAAGCGACATCAAGAAATTTCGTCGCGGGAATATATTTCTCGGTGGTAGTGTAATCCCGTGACCGGATATCTCGACTTCCGGCCCGCCTTTGTGCGGACGGCCATCGACGAACCGGCACGCCGGACCGAAGGTGAAATGCCAAAGATACTCTCCTTTTTGCACGGCTCCTCGGGGCTTTCTACTTCATCATCGGCTTTCCGGGGCCAACCATTCCCAGCGACGGCGGCGGAGAACATTCTTTGCCCTCTCGATGACCTCTTTGACATCCGTTGAAAACTAGCCAACACCAGAAATAATGTTAAGTGGCCGAGTCTGTTTTTCGCTTGGCGATCCACGATGGCCGAGAATCGTCGATTCGAAATTATACTAGATCATTTGACAAGTTTGTGATAAAATAATCGGAAACTGGAAATTCGGATTTAAAATGGAGAAATTAGAAAATTGTAAAATATTTTTCTTGGCACGATTTTCTTATGTTAACACCTTATTTACGGATCACGCCGTTTGGCGTCAAATTAAATTCTGTCTTCGATGCAGCCTTTATTTACTGCAGCCAGGAATACGTCTGTGTATCATGTTTCTTAACTTTTCGCAGTGACTGTACAGTGTTCAAAAATATTTGTAAAGTACTATATTCTGAATTATACTAATCATTTATATTCGAAGTAAGTAGCTTCAGAAAGCTTTGATCGACGAAAATAATAATTTCGGAAAACGTAACACGAGACTTTGAACATTCTTTCAATTTAAAGGATTAATTATTAAAAACAATAATATATCAATATATAAATGTGTCATTGAAATATGCATTATCCGATTTGTTAAGCCAGTGAAATTTCCTTGACATCAACTCCTCTTTAATATTATATTAGTAAACGTAACGATTGCAAGGGAAAAGTTTAATAAAAGTTTATTTATCCTCCTAACAATTTTAATAAATTACAAGCAAAATCTGAGTATACTACAGTTTCCAACAGTTTGTTTTGATAACGGAAGAATTAAACGTTATTTCGATTTAAAAAGAATTAACAATATTGATATTTAGTAGAAATCTTCGTGACGACCCGGACTCGTAATTATAGTGCAAGGGGATAACGAAGGTTCGAGTTAAGATTCGGCTTGTGTGGCGTTGTTCCACGGTTTTGTCCTTCTGCGAAATTCTGTAACAAAAACAACGTTGCAGAACGCTCTCGAAATTTCAACAGACAATCAGCCAGCAAGGCAATATCAACAGTAAAGGCAATAACGGCGGACGTCCATTACGCCAAGCACGGTACTGCGAACGTTGCATCGTTAAATTTATTAGCGCGGTGTGTGCTGATGTATAGTACACCTCGCCTATTTGGAATTCTCATATCGCATACTGGCATTAAACAAATTACTGTACTAATAATGAACAGAATAGTCCGGTCACAAGCAAAATCTGAGTATACTACAGTTTCCAACAGTTTTCTTTTGATAACGGAAGAATTAAACGTAATTTCGATTTAAAAAGAATTAACAATATTGATATTTAGTAGAAATCTTCGTGACGACCCGGACTCGTAATTATAGTGCAAGGGGATAACGAAGGTTCGAGTTAAGATTCGGCTTGTGTGGCGTTGTTCCACGGTTTTGTCCTTCTGCGAAATTCTGTAACAAAAACAACGTTGCAGAACGCTCTCGAAATTTCAACAGACAATCAGCCAGCAAGGCAATATCAACAGTAAAGGCAATAACGGCGGACGTCCATTACGCCAAGCACGGTACTGCGAACGTTGCATCGTTAAATTTATTAGCGCGGTGTGTGCTGATGTATAGTACACCTCGCCTATTTGGAATTCTCATATCGCATACTGGCATTAAACAAATTACTGTACTAATAATGAACAGAATAGTCCGGTCACCGTTCCGAGACGTATGGAATTCAAATTTTATTCCTCATGATTCAAAATTATGGCACACTCGGCTCGAACCATCTACCGAAAGGTAAGTCAATCTAGTTCAAAGTAAAAATTTCCATTTATTTTTCATTTATTTATTTCCATTTAACTGAACTGTATTTATGTGAATGAAATTTTGTCAATGCGAGGTTCATTCATTATTATTATTGCCAAACTAGTATTATTTAATGTTAAATTCACGGTCGTATTTAATATTGAAATTATCTTAGAATTTTTTCTCTTATTATTATTAATATTAATAACTTAGTAAAACGACTAAACGAAGAAAGACACTGACGTATTGTGCAATTAACATAGGCGGTTTTATTTTGCATAATAGTCAACATTATTTACTATGAGCAACAATGGTCAAGTGGCGAACAAGCGCTGCGAGTAACCTGCGCGTGGGTCGTAGCGGACCCAGAGGCGAACCAAGCCAGTCGCGGTACCGCGAGGAAATGTTTGGAAGGCGAATTGGAAATAACGTTCTGCTAAACAAATTTAAAGCGCGCAATCTGCAAGGAGAGTTAATCTGGCAAAAAGAAACGTAGAACCGGCTGATCCTTTGCGACGGTGCAGCGACTGATTCCTTCGATACGCGCGACTCCGTCTTTCGCGGTAAGCTCCTCATCTCCGGGCGTCTCCGGAACCGCTTCGGAAAATGGTAATCTGGAACAGGCACGAATGCCTCTATTTGCGACGTTCGTATACGGGCACGGCAAACCGCGCGCGATCCAAGATTATTCCAGTCGACGCGATGGGGTGAGCAACGGGACTTCGTGACTCGAAACTTCCCTGCTGATAACGCCGGCTACGAACTTTGAAGGAATTTTATCGTCGTTCGATTGAATTTTCCTTTCATCCGTGAAAGCTTCGAGCTAATCTAGATCCGCTTAATCGATTACGCAATGATTGATTCTTTCCTTCGCGGAACAGTTCGTTCACCGTTACGCTGCTAATCCTGAATCTGTCCAGACGTGTTACTTTTCCTCGCGGAGTTGCCAAAAATTCATCTCGAAACGACACCGCTTAGTTCCAAGTCAAATAAAACTTTGAACTGTTTCTCGGAGCCGCAAATGATTATCGCGATGACTCAATGACGAGATTATTCGACTTTTAAATTTTATATAATCTTTTTTATTTTATCGGTCAATTTTAAATCGAACGAAACGTTGCCGTTACAAAGATATTAAATATCAACTGGTAATAATAAAACGTTTACTCTAAATAAACCCCTTGCACTACGATTTCTTTCACGTTGCGTTCATTAATACTTATTCGTCCTTAATAATTTCCCTAATAGAATCAGGCAATTTTTGTTTCTTCTATTGTCTTAATCTAATTTCGTTTTTAGACTTCGATAACAGAATAATGCAATTTTACTTCGACTTAAAAGGAATTAATAATATTCGTATTTAGTAGATCTTGCACGAAATCTGTATGACGAGTCTGACTCGTTATTATAGTGCAAGGGGTTAATCACAAATTATGCGATATCTCGTTTCTTTTTAAAAATATACCTACGCTTTCGAAATGAACGGTCCAGATATTGGATTAAAAAAAAAAAACGCAGATTACCCTAATAAAATTGCAGCATTGGAATCGAGGAACAAGAGAAATTTTCCTAAAATCGCTTGTTGCGAGTGTGCAAGTTGAAAGGTCGAATCTCGAGCCTATTCTCGTGGAGAACTAGTTGATTCGAGTATCGCTCTCGGCGATCTGTTGAATCGCACCGAACATCTCAAGATATAGACGAAAGCTTCGATGGCCCATTGAACGGCTGCGAATCTGATTGCTCAAGTAACGGCACTCTAACTGAACTAGTAAAATCTGATATAGAGGCTCCAGGTCTCCCGAGGTGCAATGAAAATGATATTGCCATCCATGATTTCAGATCGGTTCATTTGCATTTGGATCGATTTTCTTCAGAGCACTTGCCCCACTTACAATTAGATGCATCAATGCATTAGGAATTCGGTTTATTCGTTCAGCAAACACTTGTTATAAAAATAAAAAATAAGTCTTGTGGAGTCGCGCTATACCTCGGAGATTGCTATCATTTAAAAGAGAAATACTAAGTATTCGAGAAAATATAAGTGAGTCAATATAAGTGAATCTCGATTAGGTATGCGGACGGTATAGTGTTAAATTATCGCGAGAGTGGCGCAGATATAACATATCATGATGACATATCAACGGGTTAATGAAAAAACGAACACGGTCAAGGGAAGAGACTCGTGGCACACAGGTGCTTAAAAATTGAAAGGAACAGCGCCGCGCGATAGTACAAGATACAACGTATGACGAGCCGGTGAGAAGAAGCTCCGGTTGCAAGGGCGGAAATTACCGGCCGGCCATTAACATTCCTGCGATACGTTCAATCAGACCGCGGCGCGGCGGGCACTCGTTGTCAGCACTACGTAATAACACCTATTACCGTCTACACGTGCTTCCTTTGTTCAGCGTGCCTAGGGAGCAACTAGGGTGCCAACGAATGCCGATGCGAATATCGCGGACGCGGAGGAGTTCCGTCAGGAGGGTCCTGGGGGCTGCGGGGTGGCGCGAAAGTAGCGCGGTGGTGGCAGCGGGTTCGCGACACAATAAACCATTCTACGGAAGGCAAAACACAAGCCCCGGCGCCGCTATAACCGAAGCCCAACGTGCTGCTTCATTATGCGGTGCGACGTGGCAAAGTGCCAAGGCCTTTGATAAAGGGGGTGGCTACGTCCTACCAGATTCTAGCTCCGTTCCATCGCCTCCGCATTTCCGCCCTTTCGTAGTAACATGAGGCTGATGTCCACCCTCTGACGCACATCCTTGACTCACGCCCAACTCCGATTTCGGACAAAGAACCGAGAGAGCTGTCCGTCGGAAATGCGTCTCACGAGCACGCTGCGCGGCTCATCCGATGATATCTCCAGCTATCCGCCGCGGGTTCCGGCTGTCCTTCATGGATCTCGATTTTTCGTTTTGATAAACCGCTGCTACCGATCGCGATTCCAGCGGAGGGAAGTAGTACAGGATCGACGAATCTCGCGAGGTTGGAATTGAAAGTGTACTTTTAGAGGGGACAAGACACGAGCCTTCGACCCTCGCGGATCGTCTTTATAATTGCCGACGTCTTTTGCCATCCCAAAGGTTCTATCTTTCTTCGAAACATAACGCAATCGCATAATCGCACTAAAACGACCTTGAACAATCTTCAAAGAGCAAAGTGTTATAGGTCGACGAATTTATCTTGAAATGCACTATCAGCTTACATAAAAAAATATACAGTTCCATTTGAAAAAACCAAGGCCACCTTAAAATCTCTGAAGCACATCCACCTAGCAAGAATTTCCGACCATTATATTATAGGATGCCCCCCTAGGCTAAGTTTCATTTGAAACAAACTATAATTCGGGAGATAATTGAGTGTATATAACCCTGTATATAATTTGAATTTCGTCCATATATAATTTAAATTTCGATGTATAATTCGAATTTTGAAGTATAATTTGAATTTCGAAGTATAATTTGTTGATTGAAACTATAAAGTACGAAGAAAAAAATAGCAAAGCAGCTCTAAAAAACGTATAAAGATCGAACGTGTTCTCATTCAATCTAGTTATATAATAGTTACCCATACTCAGTAGCGTACGTTAAATCGACCCGAATTCGTTAATAAACTCAGCTTCCATAATCCGAAAATCTATAACAGTTAGTTTTTAGTAGAGAATAAAGTTATGATTGAGACGCGGATATTTATGATGCGGGCGTGACTTTTTCTCTGCACTCGAGATAGAGAATTTATGTACAAATTTCATGCCCCCGATACAGGATACGGCGGAATTTTTATGGTCGCCGTGAGCCATTAAGCTAAATGAGTTAATTTAATAAAAGTAAAATAGCAATTCTAGAATCTCGTTTTATTAAATTTATTTGAATTTATAATTATTAATATAATTTTATATATCTTACAGTATTTCCATTCTGTACGACAAGGTGCACTTTATGCAATAAAGTTAGACTTTTAATAATTTTTAAAATTTGATCTTCCATGATATAAAAATTACCTTGGAACATGATATAACAATTCTAGTGGTGCCTCAGAGTCATCAGCCGACCGCAAAGGGTTAACATCACAGAAGCGGACAATTTGGATCCGCGAATTGCCACGTTATTTTTGCTGAATGTTGAAACTTGAACGCAGACCCTGTAATACAAATCGCAGCAGAGGAGCCAGATGTAAGAATAATGAGAAACAGAGGGGTGAACGGAATACAGAGGGGAGCTGTTTAATGTGAAAATGTTGGACAAGAAAATGGAAGAGGCAGAGCGCGGCAAGACGAAAGGAACGTGTGAGCGAAGAGGAGTCTTCCCTGAATTTTTCATTATCGCGAGCGCCTCTTGCAAGGGAATTAAGTTTTCTGATTAGCAGGCGAACCGTATGTTCGAGCTGACAGGTGGAGTTTGTTTATACAGTAGAAACTCGAGAGAAACGCGCGATTTGTAAACCGTTGCTGGAACTCGTCGTTAATTTCGACGAGATTTCAAGAACGTTCCCCGCGAACTAATAGAACGTAGAAAATAGTGCCGAAATATAGTTTAACAGGGAATTGAATTTTAAAGTATAAGCTGCGCCGGGAAGTTGGCGTTTTCCAACTTCGGAATAAGGTAGCAGCGCGTTAATAATTTTCTTGCCTCGAAGATGTTACGGCTTACGAATTCTGCGAGTGCTAATTCCCTGAAAACTGCTATGCTAAGGAGCCTTATATATATATTCGAAGGCTGGCTTATTTACATACCGTTGCTGCAGCCGTAATATTATTGTACAACAGGTCGTCCACAAATTTTTCCGGTATCTTACCTGATTATTTCACGAGCAAATAACTTCGTAATTAGATCACACGGCCGTTTCATCCGATCGGCGAGCAAATTATTAAATTAAACGGTCGAACCAGAGCGCCGGAGGATGGAAGATATGATTAAATAACGCCGACACTGTCAGCTGTACTATGGCCGGTGTAAATACAACGACGCGGCGTTCCATATATTTAGCGGACAATAGGAACGCAGTCGCCACGATAAGGGCAATTTTGACTGCAGCCAATGTGCGCGATAATTGGGAAATAAAGCCCGGCTTAACGCTATCTTCGAGTCCGATCGTTTGTCCAAGTAGCGCTTTAATGCGTTCAATTCTCGTGACTTCGATCCTCGTTATCGTTCCGCGGCACGTGCACAACTTTCGCGTCGAAATTCTACGGAGCTTAGCCAGAATTAAAAGTGAAATAACCTGTTTCGAGAAGGATAATGCGTTGAACCACCTGAATAATTCTAGAGAAGATTTGAACGTCGCCACATAATTTCTAAGCAGTATACAGGGTGACACAGAAATCCGTCTAATAATACGGAAATGGAGTCCTTGGGTCGTTTCAAGCAACTTTTTCCTTTAGAATAATTTTCGCCGAGGAGTCGTTGACGAGTTATTAACGAAAAACATTGACCAATGAGAGGCAAGTACCACTGGCGCGAGCCGGCTGACTCCGGTGAGCGGAACCGAGCATCGTTGACTCGCCCGCCTCGCGCCAGCGGTACTCGCCTTTCATTGGTCAATGGTTTTCGTTAATAACTCGTAGACAAAGCCTCGTAGAACATTTTCGCTAAGGAAAAGGTTACTTCAAATGATTCTCAGGAACCCATATTCTCAAATTCAGAGTTTGCAGAGTTTATGGAACTCTCAGAACAATTTATCTAATATTTAAAAAATAAGTATATTATAATATCATATAAGTATATATAAATTGAGGTTGCTTATGTGTACGAATACTTTCTACACCAACTGTAGTGACATCTAAAAAGTGATAGCACACTTGCCGAAGTAAATTGTTTAAATTCTTAAAATTGTAATTTGCTCGTGAAACATCGCGGTGACTAATTTTTACATCACCCTGTATAGTTTTAGTATTAGGTTTGAAACACGCACAGTACACTAATTGCTTCAATAATTTCTATTAAATAAGGGTATTCAAATTCCGCTTTCATTAATAATCGATACAAATGAATGTCATTAAATAGGTATACAAATATAGAATTAAATGAGTTCTCAATAATATGGACGGCAGTAAGCTATTCCAGAGCGTAATTTTATCCTAACTGGCTAATAATAATTAGCTGCACCGTCGCTAATAACCTCGCTATTGATGAAATATTCATGTCGAGTGCCACGTCGACTATCTGTACCTGTACGAGTGACAGTCATTTTTCACAAGCTTTTAAATTCATTTGTATCGTAATTTATTAAATAACCGTTCATTATTATAAATTCCAACTCCTTTGTTTCGATTTCGATTTAAATGTATTACTTTCTGAGATTTATATTTACCGTACAACGTGTTCATTGAGAATTATATGTTATAAAATTTTTCATAAAGTTATATTATTTATTAAATTGAAAGTTGTATGGTACCAATTACTTTTGCAACATTCTTACACGTATTCTAATAGAATTTGAAAGAGACAATAAATTAGTATAAAAATAAATTTATAAAATGGGTTATCTCCGAAAGATATAACAATTCCAGACGTCTTACAGTCACTCGAATGGTGACTCTGAGGCACCACTCAAGACTATTATACAATATTCTAATTAAATTTTTACATCATTACATTACTTTTAAAGAACTGTTCAAAGAGTATAACTGTCATATAGTCTCAATCTCATGTGCACAAATTGCATTAATAAGTCTTGAGTGCACTTGAGTGCACTCGAGCGAAAAGGGTTAAATTTGTGCTCGGTTAAAAGCATCGAACCAAAGAAAATGTCTCGAGAATTAACGTAGAACGCACATAACCGTGCGTAAGGTGGTATCACGGTGGTATCACGGATGAGCACGATGCGTCGAAATCAGGGTCGCTCGCATGTCAGAATTACGTTTCCTTGAGAGGCCGCCGATACGAGCGACGGTGTGTAATGTTTCCTATCTATCGGGAGAGGATACCCTCTGATCCACTTTCCTCGGAAACTGTCGTAAACCCGCGCCTCCTGGCGCACTACGGCAGACAGTACAACATGTTCCGTATCAGGATATCGAGAAACAAAATGGAGCCACGGGTGTGGGATGCGGCCGTCTTTCGAGGCAACAAAGTTTTCGCGCGTCCGTATATTTTTCTATCCCGCTTATATAACCTTGAAGCCGAATGCTCCGTGGAGATTACCTGTCAGGATACGTATTTCCCGGTGGCGAGATTTCTTCCCGCCCCTACCAAGGGCGAGAATACTTCGATGGCTACGGAAAACAACCCTTAAACGCGTTCCCCCTCTTATTTCTATTTGAACACCTCCCATTGTTGTCCCAATCGCAATCGACGAGTCGTGATGGAACAAATTCTTGCCGAAACACGCGGAGATTGAATTAGCAGCGTTTCGCGATAATTCGCGACCATAATTTCTTGTTTTCTGAGTGTATACGTCGATTCGGGAAAAATATTGATAAAATGCAGATATCAAAATGGAGCGAGTAATTTGCTTCTCCTTGTGTTCTTGTATTTATTATTTTTCTGGAAGTATGGCGATAATATTAAATGCGATTAGGTGTTGCAAAAATGTAAAGAATTTCTGAAAATCGAAGAAAATTATTTGATGATATACGTAGAGGTGGCCAATACGATTATGGACGCAAGGTATACGGGCGAGTGCAGTCACGATGTGTTTGTCATGAATAATTTAAAATCGCAGGGGGAGATAAGGTCTCGCGAAGTAGGAAAGTATTACGAATATACATAGTTAAGAAATACGGGACAATTGATACAGTTACGAATGCCTTAGTCTGTGCTGTGCGCGTGAAACTGCTACGGGTGTCATTTATTCTACTTGAAAAAAAAAATATATATATACACATATAATATTTAAAACATATTGATATTATTTAATATTAATTAATTATATTATTAATTAGTTTTATATATACATATAGGATTTATATTGAAATATGAATTAACGATAATAGATAAAATAATCATCATTTTCCTAATTATTATCTGCAATATAATTATTTTGTCAAGCATCATTAAAAGTAATTCATATTTCCATATAAATCCGATATAAATAAATTTCAATATAAATTGAAAGAATATTGGAATTTACTATTTTAACCAAATTAATTTCGTAATCGGTTCTTTTCAGGAAAAATTGCAGTCAAGTGTGAATAGTGATTAAACTTAGAAAATAACTCAATAAACCATCTTCGGATCTGTTTAATGGAAATATTTGAACCGCGGAAATATTTTTCAGCATACTCATCATTTCGCGATTAGATACCATAGTGTTTACAAAAATACCGGAGCGTAAATATTATGTTGATTATATTATCAACGAATTCGATAACGTGAACATTCTGTCTATATTATTGAGTGTGTTTACTGAATCATTTATAGTGTACAAATAAGCATGCTGTTGACAGCGTCGTTTGGATCGAGTATTCTACTCTTTCTCGTGGTGTGAGTACTATTTTCAATTCTAATCGAGTAGAACACAGTGTGTATAAATATAAATATAACTTTGACACAACCTAGAATTTGAACGTCCTTGTGCTATGATGGACGTTGCTTGATACTTTGATCTGTACGAAAAGGACAAAGTTATTAGTTAAATTTATGCGATAGCTGGCTGGTAGACTGCGTATACTAAGTATTTACTAAACAAATAGATGAGATGCAAAGTAGTAAAACGTCAACTTGAAAATACTGTTACACTATGTACAATTCATTGAAATGATTGAGAGGAGAAATAAATTAATTCTAGTTCCCTGGAATCGGTTTTAAACATTTACGTTTTACATAAAGATTCACAGTCTTGATGTTAATTAAATAAAGATGTCTCTCATTTACTCCGACTACCTTAATACACAAACATAAGCCGACAGATATCACACAAGAAAAATTATTACTTTTGCAAATTTCCATTTATTTCTCCTCTATTTAATACTATTTTTTACCACAGAAACCAAAAAATAGATTTTTAAATTTTTATTCAAAACTATTTTTACCAAAGAGCCAATTTTTACCATTTTCTCCTATAATGTTTATAAACTTAATTTGGTATAAATGGTTATATATAATACAAAAACGTCTGTAAAAATAGTGTTAATAGTACGCGTTTTATACGGTATACGACTTAGACAACAAATAAATATGTCGATCGATAGCGTTAAATTTCTTCTAAATTCATTCAAAATCCGTGGATACCTTCTTCGAAAATACCTTAGTTAGTACTAACAACCTTAATAAATAATAAATTAAAAAGTAGATCAATGGATTGGACATGATAAAAGAATAGAAAAGAACATTCGGTTATATCGAACTTCATGTCGATATCGATTTTCCGCGGCACGGCGCGGCGCGGCGCGGCGGTCCATTCAATCGCTAAGTTTCCCTAAACTTGCCCTTTCTAGTTCTGCAAATGGCGAATTTGCGGAGGAGAATGAGGCATATCTAAGGTTCCCAACGAACTTTCTCCTGGGAGCTGCGACTGCCGCATACCAAATAGAGGGAGCTTGGAACGTGAGCGGTGGGCCCCTCAAATTCAAATCCAGTGGTCCTGTACTGAAAACTTTTCTAACGTTTCTTTCCGTATCTTGAAAGCGTAGATAAAGGAGAAAGTAACTGGGATCACTACTGTCACCTCAAAAATGGACGCATCTTTAACAACGACACGGGCGATGTTGCCGCGAACTCTTATTACCAGTACAAAGAAGACGTGGCTTTGTTGAGGCAGTTGGGGGTAACTATGCTATTTCTATACTTTTTATTTATCTTTATCTTTTCGTTATTTCATTACGTCTCATTCATTTACACGTCTATCCTTTCTGCTCTAATTGTTAATTCGCGTTTCTTATGGAAACTGGTAGAACAATTTCTCTAATATTTAAGAGATACGGTTAAACAATATAGAAATGAATATAGTTATACAATACTTTTCACGCTTTCATCCTACAGTATATTTTGCCAACACCTTTACATCGTCGATAAATCCAAGAAACTCGAGAAAAGTGCAGAACCGACAAGTTTTTAAATAGAGTTGTTTCAGTAGATATATTCCAGAAATAATGTTTGTAAATTGAGAAATATTTGTTTACTTATTTAGTTTTATTCGACACAGAAAGCCTGTTACGAGATGTTAAAAAGTGCATTTTGAAATGACAGCGAAAAGACAATATCTAAAATAGCTTTAGAAAATAAAATGTTTGCACCGACCGTACTCGTCGGCTTGCCCATCGATCGAAACAATACTTAAATCTCGTTTTTGATTTCGCTCGGCACAACAGGTCGGCTCGTACCGGATATCTTTGAGCTGGCCGCGACTGCTGCCGACGGGGTTCTCGAACAAGGTCAGCCGCGATGGCGTCAAGTATTACAACGACCTGATCGACGAGCTTCTGGCAAATGGGATCGAGCCGTTGGTCACGATATACCACTGGGATCACCCGCAAGTCCTGGAAGAATTCGGCGGCTGGTTGAATTCGGAAATGGTCGACTGGTTCGGCGATTACGCGAGAGTGGTGTTCAGGGAGTTTGGGTCGAAGGTGAAACGGTTCATACCAATAAACGAGCCGAGCGGCATGTGCAAAAACAGCTACTTGTACGGGTTCTATGCGCCCGGGAAAAAGCTGCCCGGCTTCGGAGAGTACCTGTGCACCCACAACATGCTGAAAGCGCACGCCACAGCCTACAGGATTTACCAGAATGAATTCAAAGCTGCGCAGAACGGCGAAGTGGGCTTTTTAATCAACTCGAACGGCTATCTACCAAAGACGATAGGGGACACTGATTCGGTGAATACTGCTTATACGTTCTACGTTGGATGGACCTTGAATCCGATTTATGGTGAAAAAGGCGACTATCCGGACATAATGAAGAGCAAGGTGGCGGAGAAGAGCAAACAGGAAGGCTACAAGAGATCACGGTTGCCGGAGTTCAGTCCTTGGTGGATCGATAACATCAAGTACGGTTGCCAGTGATTTCGATTTTTTTATTTAGCTCATCCTGTTGTACAGGGTGTAGGGAAGGGTTATGTCATGGCTATCATCGGATCAACAGGTCGATGGAGATTGATTTCATCAAGGCCATTTTTATTACGATTGCGTTCTATTCTACTCATTATAATTCAATGTTGATGATTTGCTGATTGCATTCGCGCCAATTCGTGTACTTTTTAATTACTATTTTAATAGTTTGCATAATATGGTAGCTATGAAATCAGTCGAAGAGCAAAGGGTTAAGGAACACAACTGCATTTGAATATTTCTTTTCTTTCAGAGGTACTGCAGACTTTTTGGCGGTAAACCATTATAGTACGAGACTGGTTGAGCCCGGGGGCAATGATCCGACACCTTCTCATGACAGTGATCAAGACGTGGTGTATACTACAGATCCTTCTTGGGAGACTGCAGCATCGCGATGGTTGAAAGTAATTTCTGCAATTATGTTTTCCATATTTACTGAAATCGTCACAATCCCTAACTGTAATTAGCATCTGTTGTGTGTAGATGGTTGCGTGCAACTTTTCATTCAGGTGAATAGACCTGCCGATGTCTCGTGCGGCATACCATATTTTATTTACCCTTTTAAACAGCAGGCCAGAGTTATTTTACGATTATGATCCTCCATCTGGTACAAAGATCGGCGACGATCGTAATAAAAAGTTAATCATAGGTCACCCGTAGTTCACATGCGATACGGTGGCAGGGTTATCATCATGGCAAATCTTGGCATTTAGCTTTCTATTTCAATAAGCAAAATTAATTCCACTGCGTAGAATGTTCGTGACTTTTAATGTACGGTTAATGTGTTAAAAATGTTTAACTTCGCTTTTGAAAATTACGTCTCCCAAAATCGGATAAAAAGTAGCTTCTCTTATATATTATTTCTATTATATATTAAGGATTTTCAATTAATTATTGTATAGTTTATGCTCTGAAGAGACGAAATGTGTTTACTGTTATGCTTTGCGTTGTTTTAGGATCGAAATAATTCACAGGGCAGCTATATAAGGTGTCCCAAAAGTTATTTACAATCGGGAGATGAGGGGTTCCTGTCATTTGAAGCAACTTTTCCCTTTACAACAATTTTCTCCGAGACGTCGTTAACGAGTTATCAACGATAAACAATGACCAATGAATAGCGAGATCAGCTGGCGCGAGGCGGCCAAGCCAATCAGCGGACGAAGCCCAGGCGCCCAGTGCCACCTCGCGCCAGACTCTCAGCTCGCCTCTCATTGGTCAGCGTTTTTCGTTAATAACTCGTTAACAATGCCTCGCAGAGAATCGTTGCAAAGGAAAAAGTTGCTTCAAATGACCTCAGGGACCCCTCACTGACTCGTGGTATACCCTGTATAATCTATCATTAGCTAAATGAACACGCGCTTTCAGTATGGCTGATTTCAAGGAGATTACTAATTAAGAATTACTGGTTTTCTTATAGGCAATGTTCGAAACGGCGGTTTCTGATTTAACCAACTTTTCTTTTAGGTGGTGCCTGCAGGCTTTCGGGATTTGCTTCGTAATTTGGCGAAATATGGCAATCCGCCGATATACATTACTGAAAATGGATTCTCCGACTTTGGAGCTGTCAACGATACAGCCAGAATCGATTACTTTCGTAGCTATCTGAAAGAAATGCTTCTAGCCATACATGTGGACGGCATTAATATTCGTGGATACTATGTATGGTCGCTTTTAGATAACTTTGAATGGGAGATGGGATACAGGTGTGTCTTTTATTCAGATTCATATTGTTAGCATTCATATGCATGCGCATCTTCGCAATCAGCACTTTACCGACCGGGTCATTCGACTGCAAACATTTCCCTGACCTTTTATTATATCATATAATAACTTGGACCGTATTATTATATTTCATTACTTATATTTTTCTATTGTTTATAGAAATGTCAAATCAAACTCTATAAAAGTAGCTTCTATATTATTCGGTTTTTGTTATTATAGACTAACTAAATCTATAATACTAACACGCTTATATTTTCGTAACATTGGTATGAAACAATATTTATTTCATGTATTTATTTATTTTGTTCTTATCTTATCTATTTTATTCATCTCAATAGGTATCTAATATTTAAAACAAATAATATGGAAGCTTACTGTAGCACAGCCCAACACTTTTACCTCGATGATAGATAACAAATTATTGGTACAAAGCTGATTTATCGGCTTGATTGGTCGATAAAGTGTTAATATTTGTTATTACAGAGAACGATTTGGTCTCGTGGCCGTCGACTTCAATGATCCGAAGAGGCCGCGAACAAAAAAACAGTCTTTCATGTGGTGGAAGAACATTATAGCTACGAGGAAACTGGACACCAAACGGTTCACCAAAACCAGTCCAGCGAATAGTGAAGATGAACTATAGACGACATTTTCAAATCATTCTAGGAATTAATGATAGGAGACGTTTTCTGGATAAATAAAACTAAGTCTGATATTGCTAGTAATAAGAAGAACGTTTTCTATTATTGCTGGAAAATTCTTTGAGGTTGAAATACAGCATAATACAATATTAATACTACTTTGTGGTTACCTATAGTTTATACATTTATCGTGAACAATGCGCATGATATCCATAAGAAAAAACTCACTTCAGAATACCAGGTTCAATTATCAACTAGGTACAATTATATATTAATATAAATAATGCGGAGGAAGCGGCTGTCAATAAAGTAAAAATATAAAAATAATGGCAGCGCGATCTATTATTCCAAGTTCGTAAGTATATTATATTTAGTATAATGAGATTTAGGTCAACGATTCTCAACCCTTACGCGTACCACCAATCTAAATCAAATATCCATGTCTGTGTAATTCAATTACTTCTTCAATGATAAATTCAATGATAAATTCAATGATAAGTGAAGATTTTGCTTTAGTGTAAAATAAATAATAGTGTAAAAATAGGTCGAAAAAATAATAACATCTTTTTATATAAGATCCCGCTTTGCAGAAAACGGTTGAAAAATGCGCCAAGCTCGCGAGACATAAATCGCAATAAATCATAAATCATGTTTCGGTTTTCGAATTAAAATAGTTACGAGTGCAAAGGGTTGAAACGCGATCATTTTTGAAAAATTGGACCAAGTGAACTTTTTCGAAATATTAGAGCGCTGCACTGCGATCGTCCAATCGTGCTTTCCTGGGCTTGATTGGTCAGTCGTTCGTTCCAGGGTTTCACCCCATCCCCATTGGAAGATCGCGCGACGGCCGAGGGTGAGATAAGGCGTTAGGCACGACGCGCTCGAGATAAGGGCTGGTGTTGTAAATGTTCGAGTGCCTATCTCGTTTGTACAGGTTTCTATGGAACCGGTCGACGCGAAAAAAGAAGGGGCGGGAGAGGAAAATAACGAATCGGGCTTTGGCAAGCAGAATCTCCTGTAATTATCTGGCGGCCTTCGCGTACACCTTCGCGTACACCTTCCGGGGACGTGCTCGAAAACGTACGAAACAATCGAATACAGAGGCGCGACGGTGCATGTGCCCGCGATCGATGGCCTCTTCCCGAACGACGCGATGATTTATAGGGAAGATACGTTTGATGCATTATCATGTATCAACGGCGGCCCCGCGTCGACGTCGCAGCCGAGAAATGTCGCGACTCGTGCAAATCACACACGGCTTTGTAACATTTTCAGGCTCCGAGGCGGCTATGGAAAGCAGCAAAATTGATTTTCAAATGTTTTATTGGCTCGACTTTCCGAAACTTGTCGATGCATTGCTTTTAGAAACTTTCCCGTGTTCACCGCTTTAGAAAACCATCTAGCAACGCGCTTACAGCTTGTCGAAAGTAACAAGTGCATGGAGAAGTTTCAGTCTTTTCTCTTTTTTAACACTCTCCGATCATTTTGTAAAAATCTATCGATCACATTTCTTCATTAATCATTTCATCTACCATGTACGTTATACTTTTTAAAAAGTATTTTTAACTTTAACAAAAATTTCTACGATTGCGTTTGGGAGTGTATGAACTCACAAGGAGAGGTCACGGATTTCCGGTCACCGATTTCAACGAAATTTTTTTCACTGGAAATCATTTGAGTTGTGTTCGAGCGTGAATGGACATTATTTATGGAGATATTTAATGTTTAAATCTCATCGGCCCGAATGTTGTCTATGGATATCGAAAACAGTCACAGCTGGACTGTACTTTTCACGCTTCTTCATCCACTACCCACTCTGTTTCTCTCTCTTTCTTTTCCTCAATCTATTGTAGTATCTGTTTTTAAGAAGATCGTATATCACATAGCAATTGCTCTGCATTCGGGTCAGTCCGCTATAAATCTCCCATACGTGTGCAATGCATATCTTAACATTTAATAACATTTTTATATTATATTTTTATATTATATGAATTGTGAATATCGGCCGACAACTTATTCTCATGATATCATATTTTGACTTGCAAGTTTTCAAGTGTCAGATTTGCAATGCTACAATGAAACAGGTTCAGATCTGACTGTATTTACTGATCTCTTGCAACTGACCGAGGAGTATTATTTTTTATTTATTATTTACAAATACATTTATTACAGTATAGCGTCGCACATCGCACATCGCACATCGCACATCGGTGGTGCCTGAGAGGCATACTTGGAGCGTTAACCTTTTAGGAACGACGCAAGCCATTATGGCGGCTTGCGCAGACGCCATCTTACGACGCGCCGCACTCAATTGTATCATCAGTTATTAAAGTAAATAATTAAAGTTAAACTACATCTATCGTACCTTTAGTACCTTAGATATTAAATTATAATATCATACTCTGCCGTATGGAGAAACAGTTGGCGCAAAACTCAGCCGTACCTGAGAGGTTAAGGGGTTATGTCAAAAGACCTGCAAAAGCGCAGAGTCTGTAATCATAGCCAATAATTATACGCCCTTCGAGAAATCAGAACATCTCCGCTGACATATTTGACTCTAGAGGGATCCCAAGACGGAACCTAATTGGTCGCAGTGTACAGAGCTCGTCGGAGTAAAAATAGCCGGTATCTAAGGCCGGCTCGAGAATTCTCAAGAATCCTTGTCCCCGACTGTAAATATTACGCGTATATACATATAATATGCGCATGTATCCCGGAAATCCGTGCTTTGAAATCCCATGCGAGGGATTTGCTATCCGGCATTCGGAGAGCTGAGTAAATTCGAGGGACACCGGTCTAGGAGAAGTGCCGCTATATCCGGTTAATTTTATTACCGGCGGGGCGGAGGAGGATGATGCCAACTAAACGCTTTGGGGGACAGCGTGTAGGCGGCCGAGGCCGGGGGAGGAACGAAAATAGAGAGAAATTACGGGAAAGAAAGTACGTGGTAGGCGCCGAGATGAAAAAGAGATTGTCGCGTTGAATATTCCGCGTACACCGGTTAATCCCAGCAGCAACGTTCGCGGACGGGATCGTTTGTTTGCGTTTGATATTTAAACTGCGGCTGATTCTATACCTTCAGATTTTTCCCGAACAATTTCACGGAAAATATCAATCACGGGGAAATATAAATCATTGATACATATATTTCCATCGCGCCAAGACTTTGTCGCGTTGATAATAAGACGACGCCATTGTTTTTAAAAAGCACACGCGTGTTTCAACGGTTCCGAGATAAACGTCAACAAATTCAGAAATATTTTCGAAATATTTCCACTTGAAAAATAGTTTTCCAATGTTCTCGTTAATATACGGGGACAGGTATTGGGTTCACCGGATAGTTCGTGCGGTTCTCGGCGATTGTTCAAGTTCCAAAATGCAACTAATTTCAGTCGAGAGAGATCGATTTTTAAAACGGATGACGACAGACGATGATAAGCGCGGATCGTCTACGGTAGTATTCAATGTTATGGCAATGCCATGTTACGAGTGGCATTTATGGTAAAATTGTTATAGTTGCAATTAAAAAGCAGTAGACGCGTTAAAAGAATTTTGAAATGTGAATGTGTTAGTTTGAACCGATTAAAATTAGTTTCCACAATCATTTCGTAGGAAAATCCGTAGTCTAGTTACAACAATAACATGTCATTGATTTTTAACTTGCATTCGATTCAACATACCAGGTTGAAAATTAAAGCTAGCCTTGCTCGATCGAATGACGTCGTTTCAATGCAATACGACGTACTGTTATTAATGTTTGCAACTATAGTTATCGGCGATGACCTTCTTATGCTGCGGCTATTGAAAATGATAGTACTTGTATTGCTTACTTATCTGAAGATAACAGTGACATTCGCGCAAGGTCACGTTGCTATTGTATTGTAATGTTCGAAACGTGAAATAACCATAAATTGAAAGTTTGTCGCAGGCTATATACTTTACTTTAACTAAATAATCGAAATATCTGCCATTGCTATTAATATTCAGAGTGCGCGATGCATCCGCGACGAAAATAAATTCATTGAACACGAAACTGTAAAAGTATACGCGACGCTAAAAAATTGCAATTAGTCGAAATGACAAGGAAAATCTCACAGTTTGGTTCAATTTGAAAAGAGTTGGTTCGTGTCGAGAAGTGTTCGAATATTTTGCTGTCGGCCGCTATATGTTATTTAATTCCTTTTAATCTGCAATAAAATTCAAATCATCCATGCTCGATGTTCAGCCATTACTGGAATTACTTACCATTACTTACAGACATGAAACACGTATAGATATTTTTTATCCTGTTATTCCTGCCGGTATCCTGGCAGGACATTTGTTGATAATAGTCCTGTGCGATATCACAGATCTTTGTTTCGTTTGACGTACGTCAGAGCCAACTTCGTTGCTTTTTCCGCCCTGTGGATGGATTTCAGGAGGACTCGGCAGGGGGGATCGGGCTGTTTCATTCATTAGGCGGAGTCTGCTTTTCCATTTTCATGTATACCCTGGTGGGAGGGTAACCCATGCAAGAATTATCGATTATCGACTAACTGCCTATTGTACGAGCGCAGAAGGTACGAACGCGGAGACAGAAATATAAACTGCGTCCAAATATGGCTTTAACACCATAAATTATCCAACGGCAAGAGAAAAACTCGACTGTACCACAAAATCGAAGCAGAGGCAAAGAATACATGTACCGGAAAATCGAAGGAGACATAAAAAGATACTTTTTCTCGTATATTACAGTAAATTCTCCCTAATTGTCCTTCAGCTTGCAAGCAAAAATGGACAATTCCAGAAGAGGGGATACGATTATTCGATACGAGCCTTTCGCCTCGTTTCTGTAGTTATTGATAATCGGCGACTATAAAAACAAGCTGCGTCGCTCGAGTAATCGTATCTTCTCTTCTCAAACTGTCCATTTTTGTTACAAGCTGAAGGACAATTAGGGAGGAGTTACCGTAGATGTAGAATCAAATGATAGGACAAGAGATTAACTAAAAGGACACACCTAACTGATGATTTGTACGTCATTAGGAATATCGTATCTGGGATATGAAGCATTCTCATGGCAAATCAGGTGTTTGCGTCGTAGCAAAACGAACGGCAAAGTACGCGGATGAAGCAGGGAGGAAAGGAGGAAGGGAAGAAGGGATGGAAGGGATTGAAAGGGGAGGAAGCGCAGAAAATCCTCGAGATGTCGGTGGCTACAATTGTAAAAGTTCACGGCGGCGAGTACGAAACAATAACTGCTGTGAAAACATATAAAAGAATGGCGGTCGAGATTCTATCTTCCGTTTCCCGCGAGCCTTGTCCTCTCCCCCTCGGTTTCGCGTTGTCTCTCGTTGCTCGAGTAGATATTAGGACGCGTTCTTGACAAACAGCTTCGCGCCGCTATCGTCCTTAGCATCGCGATTCTTCGAAGCGTTTGCCTTTGCGAGATCGAATGGAGCTTGGGAACCGTCGGGGATGAGGATCAGAGGGTGAAGTAGACGGCGCAGCGCGTTATCAAGCGAAGAAACAAAGAAGCTTCCCGTGGCGTCAGCTTCACGAGCAGAAAACTACTCGGAGAAAAGAAAATCTCGGTTCTATCGTTTTCTGATAATCTCGTCTAGCACGCAGCTATGAAACAGGATTCTGACTATCCGATTGCGATCGCGGGCGAAATATCGAGACGGTGATAAGAGAATTAAGTAATAAATAATTTCTCTTTATTAACGAAATCCGGTCGGATGGTTTATAGTTTATATGATGCATAAACGTATGGTTACAAATATCACTATAAATATGGCTATATAACTGCAAATATAGCTGTACATATAACTGTAAATATAGTTATGACTGTGTGAGCTGTAAATGATAAATATAGCTATAGATATAATAAATAGCTATAAATTATGAATATAGCTATAAATATATAAGATATAAGTTATAAATACAGCTATAAATATATAAGCTAACGTAAAAGGTTTTCCATAGAGTTTTCTTGGAAATGTTCTCTTCAATAAAGAAATAGTTTGAGTAATTTGATATTTAAATGATTTGTATATTTATATTTATATTTTTGGATATTTATCTTCTCTTTAAGAATACGTGGGCCAAATTGTAACATATATGTAGGTATCATGTATTTAATTTCATCATTTTATTTAATTCAATAAATAAATATTCGATATAATATAAGAAAGCATCGTTAACAAACCTTTGATGAGATAATAAATGAAATGAACTGTTGAAATCAGTGCTTTATTATAAAGAGGAATAAACTATGGTCGTATATATAAACTATGGAATCGCTATGGTCGAGGGATAAGACAATGAGTTACATGTGATACCACTGAATCGATCAGTCTAATTCATCGTAAAACGGATAGCAAATATAACTAATCATCTATAGTTATACTAGAAGCTTCCAGCTTTTTGCTTTACCAATTCGTAGCTATTTAATTTTTTGTTTGCTGGCCGCAGATATCCTATGGTAATAATTGTACGACCTCACGGCCAATTTCGCGATGATGCTAGTTACGATTGAAATGATTAGAAAGGACACGATCGTTATGAATACCACGATGTCCATGTCGCAACGCTGATACCATGGTTGGTGAGCCAAGCTTGAACGGAGATGAGGGGCGCCTTTATGGCGAATCACGTACTCAACCCACCAGGCTAGGTGCTCCACCATATTGTACGGGATATCGTTCATCAGCTCTTTCAATGCAATTATTTTCTCTTTGTACCTGGAAATGTCGAAGTAGAATTATACGTTCTTCATAAATTACGTCAAAAGAGCTACGATTATATCATTTTTGCGTACATGGTTCTGAGTTTGAATACTCACTTTTTATTATTTATAACCTCACGAATGGCAGCCTCCAATTCTTCTCTCGTGATAGTTACGATCTCCATGTATTTTCCAACACCAAGGGCCTCCATTCTGAGCACTTGGTAGTCTTGATCACCAAATATCGGGAATCCTATTATTGGTACCGAAAATTGTATCGCTTCCTCAGTACTTTGCGCACCTCCTTGGTAGATGAACAGTTTAATATTGGGGTGCGCTGCAGAAAAATGTTCCACAGTTAATAATCAGTAGCCGATCCCTGTACACGACGCAAGGGGAACAGAATAACTGAACATTTTCTTCGAATTAGTCTGCTCCCTAATCAAATCAATGTGTTCACTTTGTACAACGAGGGTATAATAGATATATAATGTGGCTGTACCAAGAATACTTTGCTGGGGAAGCCATTCTCCAATAAAGATATCGTCGGGCTTGTTGGGCATGTCCTCCTCGAACTTCCACACAACTCTATATGGCAGTTTGGTAAATACGTCAAGGAAGACCTGTAGGGTCTCTTTAGGCATGCTCGAGCTCATAACGTTGCTACCCAGACTGAAGTAGATGAATCCATCTGTCGCGTTATCCAAAAAGCGTTGCAGATCCTACCAAAAAATAAAACAAGAATAATCATCTGCTTCTGTCGACGAACAAGAAAGTTAACGCCAGAAAGGTGCGGCTCATTATAAAGGCAGGTGATCCGAAGGGCTTGGCTCTATTAAACTTTCGCAACTGGTTTTGCGTACCGTAATAATTCAAAATAGATGAGACGCAAACACTAGAAACTTTGCGTTCAAAGAAACTTGGAAAATGACTGAGCGAAGTTTGCCTTTGATCAGCTATTTCATTTTATCAATTCAACAAATTGAGAGCGTTCATGTTTCGATACTTTTCCAGATACATTTTTGCTTCTTTCGTTAACCCGTTGCACTATGATTTATCGCACCATGATTATTGCACTATGACTATTCAGCGACAATTGAGAGGTCTACCGTTGTAGAAAATCCATTTATAGGTCGATAAAGTGTTAAGATGACCACTGTGACTTAAATGCGAATCGAATAAATGCAAATTACCGTTACACGTTTGATTTATACCTACCGCGGGCAAAGGTGGCGGGTTCTTCTCAACGTGGAAAGACGTGAAAGTAATCATGTTCGCAAGCTTCGGTCTGGCTGGCGTTATGGCGTCAGCTTGGTTAACGAATACAGCACTAGCGTTCTTCAGTATGTCGCACAACGGAGGCAAGGGTCCGAGGTATTTTTCCGCTGCTTTTTGCTGGCGTGAGTAGATCTCACGGTAGTAAACGTGCAAGTTCCAAGAGTGTTGAAGGAAATTTTGTAGTCTCCAAAAGAATGGTTTATTCGTTCCCACGTTCGTACCCAGTTCCCAGGTGGACTCGTGCGATGGGAATATCGGGCCGCCGAGTGTGTGTTCATATAGAGAGATCATTGTCATGGAGACTATTCCTAAAAGTATACAAAATGATAATGATATCTTTCATGCCAATAGTCGAATTTTTTGTGCAATATAATATTTAATGGATCATTTTAATAATCATTTATTTTTGTCGTAATTTCCAAATAATGATAATAATAATAATTAAAGGGTTGATTTCTTCTTTCAATTATTACGTTTACCGGAAAGTTCAGTTGGATAATGCTATTTCAAGTTTCAATACATTTATATACTTATATTCATAGAAATGTAAATGTACTATATATATTTTATATATTAGATAATATTATTATTATATATTATTATTATATTATATATATACATACATATATATATATATATATATATATATATATATATATATATATATATATATATTATTAGATTAATGAATATAAAATCGAGTGTTACATAAAACAGTGACCCTTTTAACACTCTTTTAAATATAAACAAACGTGATAACTATTTCGTAACGTGATATAACAATTCTTAGAGCTTCCTCCAAGTCACCACTCGAGTGCAAAGGGTTAACATTGCTAAACTTTGACATTAGTCTTACCTATTTTACAGAAATTGGCGGAGACAGTACAGAGACACGTTCTCGCGCACCATAAAATGTTAACAACTATTATAAACAAACTATTATAATAAACTAAACTACCTAAAGCTCAGTCAATACTGAGCTTTTAAAAGATGTCGCCAATTACCCGCACAATTCAATATTAAGCGAATTTTAAATGGATTTAAGACATTGGCAACTAACCTAATTCGCGTACACAGCAAAGTTCAGCCATGTCTAAGAGGTTAAACACTTGTTTCCCCAAGATCGGCATGTATCACAATGGTTGCTTTCTCAATCTACCGAAACAAATGTGAATAAATACCTATCAAGGGCGCGTCGAACCTATGAGCGAAGGCGAAACTGAATGTCGTTTGCATTTCGACTATCACAACGTCGAACTTCCGGTCACTGTTAGGTGCGTAGATCGGCTTCATATCTGGATGGTTCAGCGCGCTTTCCGCGATGACGTCGCCTATATCGAGTAGATACTTCTGAAGGAACCCAGCGAAGTCGACCCCGTCGAATCGAAGCTGCATGAAATTGATCGCCCTGAAGTCCTTGTATGTTTTACTGACGTCGATCTGCTGGAACGTCTTCGGGTCCATGTTCGGGATCGGATCCGATGTGACGAGCACTATTTCATGACCGCGCTTGTGCAGCTCGAGCCACAGTTTTCGGAATGGAACCTGATGGCTGTAAGATGGCGTCGCGATAACGGCTAAGATCCTCGCGCCCTGCACTTGTTGAGTGATGCAGAGCAAGCCGAAGACCGAATACGCGACCGGCAGAACGAACTTCATAGTGGCAACGGTCGCGGGACTACTACTTGCTGAATGGTACGTTCCAGTGGTTTTATACTTGCGACAGACTTGAAATTAGGGGCTCCTGAGATCATTTGAAGCAACTTTCTCCTTAGCGAAAATGCAATCCGCGGCTTTGTTTATTATTTTTTTTGTTCCGCGACAAAATGATTTTTATATTATCAACAGTTATATTTGAAAAATTGTTAAAACAGCAACTGTCGTACGAGTCACAAGACTCATATTCACAAAATGTACTTTATCATATCAAATGGAAAGACTATATCAGACTATAGATATATGAGACTATATCAGAACTAAAATAGCTTCGAGTGCAAAGGGTTAAGGGCGAGTAATGAATTAAATATTTATAATGAATTAAAATAATTATAATGAATTAAAGGCGTGAAATGAAAATAATAAGTAGATTTCACAAAAATGTTTCTCTTTACTTAAAGTAAAAAAACATTTCTCAAAAAAGAAGTATTTTAACTTACTCTATTTACATCCTGTACATATAATTACTATGAACATCGTTACATCATTCAGACATTAATTAATGTCGCAGATACAACAAAACTGATCGAACTATACTTTACAAGTACTAATACAAAACTCGTCAAGTCGTGTACTGCATACTCCGATCATCATTCATTACACGATTTATATACATAGCATCGTTGTTACACAGACTATTCAGAATTATTTGAACTGTAATGAACTAAATCAACAACTTCAAGTTTGAACACAGTTCGAACAACTCTGGCAAATTGATTACTACACACCAGCAACGTATCTGCCTAGCTCGGATTGAATCGGTAACTACCAAATCGATCGGTCTAATTTGCCACGAAGCGAGTAAGAAATATCACGAAATATCATAGGAAATATCGATGAATTTATAGTTATATTCGCGCGATGCTGCTTGTAGATAATTCTTTCAGCGATTTCTAGCTATCTACTTTTTGCTGTGCTGGCTGCAGATATCCTATGGTAATCATTGTACGACCTCACGGCCAATTTCGCGATTACGCTAGCAAGGTTTGAAATTATTAAAACAGACAATACTGTTAGGAATACCACGATGTCCATGTCGTGACGCTGGTACCATGGTTGACGGGTCAAGTTTGTGCGATAATGGGGGGCGCCTTTATGGCGAATCACGTATTCGATCCACCATGTTACGTGCTCCAACATATTGTACGGGGTATCGTTCATGAGCTTTTTCAATGCGATTATCTTCTCTTTGTACCTGGAAATGTCGAAGTAGAATTATACGTTCTTCATAAATTACGTCAAAAGAGCTTAACAATATTGTCAACTTAGTTTTTGTTGCTTCTAAATACTTCTTTAACAATCATTCATAATGGTCATGACGTTTACTTTAAAATTAAGCTGTAATAATACTTCTCCAATAAATGTTTATTTCTTTTTACAAATGCGAAATTTGTATTGAGCGGGAAATGCTGTATGAAGCAGGAAGCGTTAATTTAGAGACGGATATTTTTAAACGAGGTAATTTTTAAGAATATGGAATGGATATTCCATATGTATGGATTTCGATAAATAAGTTTTACGAGGAAATGTAAATTTGTATACAAGGTTATGAGTTTGTAGACTCACTCTGGATTATTGATTTCTGTATTTTTATTTTTATTTTTGTATGAGGATGTATATCAGTTTATATAAAAATTTCTATCTTTCATTTTTATTTATCGGTATCTTCTTTTTTTTTAAATATGTAACTTGACTGCGAAATTTTTATAAAGCAGGTAGTACTGTACGCATATTTTTATATCGATATTTTTAAACAAGGTAACTTTACGGAATATAGAATGGATGTTCTACGTGTATGGATTTCAATTATACTCTCTTGTAAGACTACATCAGACATGCTTTAGAGTATTGTGAAACTAGGTTATGTCCCTTCTAAATACTTCTTTAATAATAATTAAGAGTAACTTTAAATCGAGCTGACAATAAAATGTGTCAACGATACAAATATTTCTAAACGGTAACATCTCTCTGAAAAATATTTATTTTTTTATCAATATATAACGTGATTGCAAAATTGTCATCACCTAGAGAATCCATGATAAAGTATAAAGTGTTAGTGTAAAAATTGATATTTTGAAAGCAGGTGATTGTAGACGATAAAGCTTGCATTTCTACGTGAATTTAAATAAATAATTTATATAATAAATACATAATTAATTTAATGATTTTTGCGTATATGGTTCTGAGTTTGAATACTAACTTTTTGTTATTTATCACCTCTTGAATGGCAGCCTCCAATTCTTCTCTCGTGATAGTTACGATCTCCATGTATTTTGCTAGACCAAGTTTCTGCACCTTGAGCACTTGGGTGTCTTGATCACCAAATATCGGAAATCCCAATAGTGGTACCGAGAAATGTATCGCTTCCTCAGTACTTTGTACTCCTCCTTGGTAGATGAACAGCTTAGCATTGGGGTGCGCTGCATAACAATGTTCCATGGTTAATAACAAACAGTTAATTTCTATACAAGATTCACGAGATATTGAGTAACTGATTATTTTAATGGGAATTGAAGTTGAACGATTCAAGAGCAATGAATGTGACCATGCAGATAGACTCCTTTTAACCCTTTTTGTCGTCAATGTTATAGAAAATCACCCACAACAGAGGACAGAATACAATCCTCAAAATCAATTCTATGTGAATCGCCTTGTGCAGCGAAAGCATAGTAAATAAAAAATGAAACTGTACCCAGAATGCTCTGCTGGGGAAGCCATTCTCCAATAAAGATATCGTCGGGCTTGTTGGGCATGTCCTCATCGAACTTCCACACAACTCTATATGGCAGTTTGGCAAAAACGTCAAGGAAAACCTGTAGGGTTTCTTTAGGCATGCTCGAGCTCATAACGTTGCTACCCAGACTGAAGTAGATGAATCCATCGGTCGCGTTATCCACAAATTGTTGCAGATCCTACCAACAAATAAAACAATTTAAGAAATCGCGTGGCGCTCAGCGTGTTAAGGCAGTTCATCCAAAGAGCTCATGTAAAATATGTTAAACATTATCAGAAAGTTGAAGATGAAGACAGAGAATCATTCTTGAAATATTAAGAGCTGAAGAAATAATGGTAAACGTGAACAACATGTCCTCATTCCTTGTCATGTACCGTGCGTTCGCCAAAAGAAGGCACAGCGTGTTCACACTCCCTCTTCTGCTGCAGTCCACATCCCGTCCTATGATCACTCCCCCTCCTATGATCGCTCCCTTTCCTCTAATTAACTATTGACCAAATACTAGCTGCGATCATAGGAAGGCTACCGTACTGCAGCAGAAATGGGAGTGTAATCACGCTGTGGCTTCTTTCGGCGAACACTTGCTACTCCTCGCACTTGCAACTTCTGGAATTAGATGCGCAGTTCAAAGTAACGTAAAAGGAACTGAAGGATCGTTATTTTCCTTGGTATCTGCAGTATGTAAATGATTGGTAGACACTGTATGCATACGTACCGCTGGCAGAGGAGCCGGGATCTCCTCGATGTGGAAGGACGAGAAGGTAATCATGTTTGCAAGCCTCGGCCTGGCTGGCGTTATGGCATCAGCTTGGTTAACAAATACAAGACTAGTGTTTTTCATTATGTCTTGCAACGGAGGTAAAGGACCAAGGTAATGCTCCGCTATTTCATGCTGGCGCGTGAAAAGTTTGCTATAGCAATCGTACAAGTACCACGAGATCTTAAGGAAATTTTGTAGTCTTATCCAAAATGGTTGATTCAGTCCCACGTTCTTCCCAGTTTCCCAGGTTGTCTCGTGCGACGGCATTATCAGACCACCGAGAACGTATTCGTTTATGATCGATAACGTCATCGAGCACAGCCCTAAAAGTAAACGAAGATACAATAGTATTTCACGTGCTAATAGTTTCCTGTACAACATCGTATTTTTAATGGAAAATTTAGATAATGGTTTATTGGATTATTTGGATAATGGTTCACATAATTTCCGTACGATGCAGCGTAGAATAATCATTCATCAGGCAAAGTTCGTATTTAATTGACAAAGTTAATTTAATCAACTCGGAAATTGATTATATAGTTTTTTGAATTATAAGAAGTCCAATCTTTTGCATTAGGAATTTTCACAGTCGCGCCTCGTCATAGTAAGCAGCTGCTGAGCTTTCTCATTGGAAGCACTTCTATCCCCACCATTTTCACCCCTCGCACTATAATAACGAGTCAATCATAATTTAATAAATACGACTGTCAATCGTTTCTGTTAAATCCAAAGGAAATTTGAATCTTCCGCCGTCAAAATTTTAACTATACTTATCGTAGGCATATATCGAATGCTCCCCTTGCAGACTTCCAAAACGCTTGTTGAAAAATACCTATCATGGGAGCGTCGAACCTATGAGCGAAGGCGAAGATGGCTGGCATCACTTGGAATTCGGCCATCACAAGGTCGAACTTCTGGCCGCTGTTGGGTGCATAAATCGCCTTCATATCCGTGTTGTTCAGCATGTTTAAAGTTAATTTATCGGACTTGTCAATCATATAAATCTCGACGAACGAGAACCAACTGATATTGTAGAATCGACTCTGCATAAAGTCGAGTTCCCTGATATCCTTATACGAATTGCTAACGTCGATCTGCTGGAACGTCTTCGAGTCCATGTTCGGGATCGGATTCGACGTGACGAGCACTATTTCATGGCCGCGTTTGTGCAACTCGAGCCATAGTTTTCGGAATGGAATCTGATGGCTGTAGGATGGCGACGGGACAAGGGCCAAGATCCTAGCAGCCTGTACTTGCTGGCTGATGCAGAGCAAGGCGAAGACCAAGAGCACAACCATCGGTAATACGAACTTCATGATGCCGAAGATGAACGATCAATTGCCGACACTAGCCTTAGAACTACTAATCATTGGATCGCGCGTTCACGTGGTTTTAAGTGGAGCTTTCTCAAGGAGCAATGTCAGTAGTACAATCTATAGATTCTGCAGAGTCATGGAATCAATTTGGGAAATTAACGCGAATATTAACATACGTGGTAGCTCGTTCTGCTGCAATAGTATGGATCTTGGCGAAAATATGAACGCCGCGTTCGCAGTGGCTGGTATTATCAATGGAAGCGGCGAGGCTGCGAGTCAGCTTTGCTTTGTCTTAACCCTTTCGGTAGGAAGGACCTGGCCGCGGTTATAGGTTGCACTGTATGACAGTGTAAGCCGCGAAAACATGATTTGCGGCATTCGTAGAAATCTCGAGCGTGATTGGCACTATACTTATTTTCATTCGGACCGCGACTGTCATTATACTTCTTTTCATTCGGACCGCGACTGTCATCGGTGTCATCACATAACTTTCCGTGGATGCCGCCAATTGGCGGTGATAGGACCCAGAGAATGTTTGGTGTACCGAAAGGGTTAAATATCAACGGTTCCCTAATTGCATTCTTTGATACCACGATTATTCTCTACATTCTTTGGAATATTTGATTCTGGGTCATGCGCGAGGTGAAAATTATTATTTACCGGATAACGAATTTTCCTTGATTTTATGCATATCGAACATTTTCTGCTTCAATTGCGCTTAATAATTGAAATAGGATGAAAATGGAGGAAGCGTTTTTTGATTGTGTACACGTATTTATTGTTTTCCATTTTATCTACCTACTCTTGTTTCGAATACGTGCACTCTACTGCCTACATGTGATGCTTATGCACGGAAAATATGAAAATATGCACATGAAATAAGTAAATAAGATTATTGAAAAGAGAATGTACAGGGTGTCACGAATTTGCCTTATATAATATATTTCGGCACTGTGTTCTAAGAGTGAAATGTTATGCAACAAGAGATCCATAAATGCTTCGTTTAAAATGACAGAAATGGAAGTTATGCCATTTCAAAAGTGTCGTCTCAATTTTTCAATTATCCTTGCATATTGTACTTAATGTCGCAAGATGTTATTAACCGATGGCCTCTGTGTATTCAAATTTATTCATATGAGAACGATGTAACTGGACTATACTTAAACGTACATTAACAACGTCCTTGCATATTTAGAGTTGCATGTATGTCCTTCTTATGCAAAATGCATGTCATTTTTAATAACTCGAAAGAAACCAACATATAATATTATCTTGTGTTCGCTTCATTTGTTGAACTTTTCAAGGAGACGCAAACATACTAAATTATATTAATATATACTATATAATTATATTAATATATACTATACTGTTTGCAAACACGTGATCATTCCACAATCATACGAGAATTTCAAGAATGAAAACTTTTATGCTGCGAAATTTCATTTCTCTTGCAAAATTATGATTAATTATAAATAATTGTTGCTGTAAATTTTTGTTTGATAAAAACAGATACTATTTTATCATGCACTATAGATAGGTTCACATCGCGTGCCGTTGGAGATATCTCTCATTGATAATACGTAAGAATTTCTAGCTATGTCAAGGTTAGGTTACGATTGTGTAGACCTAACGGGGATTTAGGCCTAGCGGGATCGCTGCTCTGAATAATTCACGAGACAATATTGTTGACTGAAAATCAGTCCGAGCGTTTATTTGGTAAAATAACAAAGGTCTGAATCCCTGAGTACAAAGCGTGACGCATGAGTCACGAGTCCGAGAAGGAAAATAGCGAAGACTCGCGTATTTATACTATAGCATACAAGGTGTCCCAAACGTGACTCACAATTGGAGAATGAGGGTGTTCCTGAGCTGATTTCAAGCAACTTTTACCTTTGCGAAAATGCAATTCGCGGCTTTGTTTACGAGTTATTAATGAGAAACAGTGACCAATGAGAGGCGAGATCAGTTGACGCGAGGCAGCCGAGCCAGTAAGAGGCAACTGGGTCTCCGCCTCCGCTCGTTGGCTCGGTCGCCTCGCGCCAACTGTTTTTCCTTAATAACTCGTTACGCACGCCTCGTACAAAATTGTCGTAAAGGAAAAAGTTGCTTCAAATCATTGCTTTAGTATACCCGTCATAAAGATACCCTCCTAAATACAAAATTCATCTTAACTAAACTTACAAAACATTTTGTAGAAAAGGAATATTTTCTAGCTTTTGTGTTTACATCTTGTAGATATAATTATCTTCGCCACCATCATCTAATAATAATCTAATAATATATTACGTATACCGGAAAGTGAAGTGGAAGTTTGATAAATTGTTCATACATTTAATATATTTGTTATACAATATAATCTCCGTCGTTACTTACTTTTGGTTTCTGTAAATACCATTTTTGAAAAATATGTCTCAAATGAATATGTGTATACTTATCAAGTATGCTTGAAATGGTATTATCTGACAGAACTTTCTGGCAAACCTAATAGAATCTATAATACTCTAAATTAACTAGACAAAGTTTCAATGCAGTTTGAGCAATTCCGGCTCATTCAGTTCCCAAAATATTATTACATTAACATATATTATTATATGTTGGTAATATTATTAACAACGACGGATCTCCCTAGCGCTGACTAAATACCAGTAACTACCGAATCGATTAGTCTAATTAGTCATTATGCGCATAACAAACATAATTAATGAGGTTACAGTTATAATGATCATTATAGTTATATTGATTTTGATCGTAGCTCTCATTGAAACTTCCAACTTCCTGTTTCATCGATTTCTAACTACCTAATTTTCTGTTTGCTGGCCGCAGATATCCTATGGTAATAATTGTACGACCTCACGGCCAATTTCGCGATGATGCTAGTTATGTTTGAAATAATTAAAACGGATACGATCGTTATGAATACCACGATGTCCATGTCGCAACGCTGGTACCATGGTTGATGAGCCAAGTTTGAACGGAGATGAGGGGCGCCTTTATGGCGAATCACGTACTCGACCCACCATGATAGGTACTCCGCCATATCGTACGGGGTGTCGTTCACGAGCTCTTTCAGTGCAATGATCTTCTCTTTGTACCTGAAAATGTCGAAGTAGAATTATACGCTCTTGTAAAACTAGATTAGCAAAGCTTAACAATACTGTCTATTTAGGTTCATTAATAATGTCTCGTCGGCAAATGTTTATTTCTTTTATGAATATATAAATTGATTACGAAATTTTCTTCACGTAGGTTATATCAAGGTTATGCCAAAGTTATGTAAAAGTTATGTCAAGGCTATTAGTAATGCTATCAACTTAAATTCACTAATAATATCTCCTTGATAAATGTTTATTTCTTTTATAAATATGTAAATTAATTACGAAATTGTTATCGCATAGATTATGTCAAGGTTATGCCACATTTATGTCAAAGTTATATCGAGGCTATTAGCAATGCTATCAACTTAAATTCACTAATAATATCCCCTCGATAAATGATTATTTCTTTTGTAAATATGTAAATTAATTACGAAATAAATAAGTTATATCAGGAAATTTATTTTCGCGTACAAGATTGTGAATTCGAATACTCACTCTTTATTAGTTATGACCTCTCGAATGGCAGCCTCCAATTTTTCTCTCGTGACAGTTACAATCTCTAATAGTTTTGCAACACCGAGAGCCTCCATCCTGCGCACTAGGTAATCTTGATCCGCTAATATCGGGAATCCTATCATTGGTACCGAGAAGTGTACCGCCTCCTCGCTACTTTGCAGACCTCCTTGGTAGATGAACAGCTTAATATTAGGATGCGCTGTATAACAATATTCCACGGTTAATCCTTTGACTACGAAAGACGTATATATACGACCCTACAAGTCTAGCAATATCTACGAAAAGGCGTAAATATTCGGGATAGGGAGGGTACCCGACATTTTAGGTCTGGATCGAGTATTTTTCTCGGGTTCGAATCGGGCCTTGAAGTTTCTGATACTCGGATGCCGAAATTTTCGGGTCGAAGTCAGGTTAGCTGGTACTTGTATCCAAGCGGCACATTACTGACACTTTGTGATCACTTCGATTGTGATTCTTGATTCGACTTCGATGTCGAGTACCCGAAAATTTCGGGTGTCGAAGACTGTATTAATTACTATGAAGTAACAGATGATTTGGAATAATCATAAAAATCATGGCTCGAGTATCAGGAATTCTCATCTTATTTCCTGCTTCTTAAATGTATTAGATAACACCATGCTTTTCGTTTGCAGACTAGAAGCTGATCTCAGATCTCTGAGATCAGTTCTGCGATATCAAATACTGTGGCCTTGGCGTAATCTTAAAAACACACAATGTTGCAATCGTTTCGTTCCTTTCCTAGATATCGTTTATGACAGTGGCATATTCAATCACGTCTTAGATAACTTATCATAAACGACTCAGCCTACAAAAAAAAAAAAAAAAAAATGGACGATAGTACTTATGATTTTGATTAATCGCTGTGAACATAGACAGGATAGACAGCAAAACGTAATCTCGCGCGATTACGTGCTTCATTTCAAGCGATTAATTGCTTATCATAGCAATATGATTGTGAAGGAATAATTGTACATTTCGAAATTGCTGGTATATCATCGTAATCATAAACGTTTACGACATAGCAGAAAGTTAATATTTAATATGTATTCTATATCGAAAGAGATTGTTATCAAAATTAAAATTCTTACTATGTCATACTTTTTTAAGATTCGGCATTATGAGGTTATACATTCTATTCCGTTGAAATCGTCATGCTATCAGTTACTTCGCCACGAATTAACACGTTCAGCGCCAAATATGGGTGACACTAGTTTTTAAACAATTTTGAAAATTCATTTTCATTATAATGTATCCGAACAAACTGAATTTGACTAGGATGTTTCGAAGGCGAAAGAGTTCTAGTTCCATCCCCTATGATCAATTTTAACTTTTTAATTTCGCTTTAATTAATTAAATTGCTTTGATTTTGTGAACATTTTGGTGGTCGATTGTCGGCGATGAACGTGTTAATGGCGTGGCGATAAAATAAACGTGGCACAATGTCAAAAATCATCGATGGCTTTCAAAAGATCCTAAAGAGGAGGCACACCAATATTTTCCTTATAGAAAATTCAATTGATTACTAATCAGAATTACATGCTGCTATTTAGAACATCATCTACTGTCTCCAAATGATCCTGAAGACATTTGAAGAGATTCGCGACCGCCTCGAATTAGTCTGCTGATATAAAATGAATATAAAATGAAACTGTACCAAGAATGCTCTGCTGAGGAAGCCATTTTCCAGTAAAGACATTGTCGGGCTTGTTGGGCATGTCCTCCTCGAACTTCCACACAACCTTATAGGGCAGTTTGGAAAATACGTCTTGGAAAATTTGCAGGGTCTCCTTAGGTATGCTCGCGCTCCTAGCGTTGCTACCCAGACTGAAGTAAATGAATCCTTCGGTCGCGTTGTCCACAAATTGTTTTACATCCTACCAACAAATAAAACAAGGATAATCATCTGCCTCTGACGACGAACAACAAAATTAATGCAAAGAATGCGTAGCAGGAATTGAAAGATCATTCTTTGTCGTAGGTTATGCTCTATATGCGCCCGATCAGAAATATTTAATTTATAATACCCGAATTGCATGTGCAATGAATAAATGCATCGGTACATATATCTTAGGCACACGTACCGCCGGCAAAGGAGTCGGGGTCTTGTCGACGTGGAAAGACGTGAAGGTGACCATGTTCGCAAGCTTTGGTCTGGCCGCCGTCATGGCATCAGCTTGGTTGACGAATACAACACTAGTGTTCTTCAGTATGTCGAGCAACGGAGGCAACGGTCCGAAGTATTTTTCCGCTAATTTCTGCTGACGCGGGAAGTTATCGCGGTAGCTAACGTACAAGAACCGCGAGAGTCTAATGAAATTTTCTAGTCTTTTCCAAAATGGCAGATCCGTCCCCACGTTCGCCTCCATTTCCCAGGTGTACTCGTGCGATGGCAGTACCAGACCACCGAGCGCGTGTTCGTTCAATGAGAAGAATCCCAGTGAGGTCATCCCTAGAAATATACGGGCAGATAGTAGTATAATATTTTACGCGTCAATAACCGAGGCATAAAATATTATTAGCCTCGGCTGATCGTATTGATGATGAATTCTACCATTTTAGGTAATTCTCACGTGTTCTGTTCGCATCGACAAACGTACGTTAAAATATATAATAGCAATATTTAGAAATAACGTTAATAAAAGTTCGTCAGCGCACTCAGTTCAATATTTTTGCCAATAAGGTTCGCCGCTCGAATATTAAAGTGCCTGACGAGTTTATTAAACCTTTATGTTGAAATTGCGATTAATGCTAGAGGAGAAATTGAGGAAAAGATTGCAACATTTTTAACAACTTTCTGAAATATTGGAAAACATTTTCGTTACTGAATCTCCTATACATTAAAATATTAGAGCCTTCCCTTAATATTAAATTTCTTTTCATCATTTTATCAACTTTTTATTAACTTTTTACTAACTTTTTATTAACTTTGAACAGGAGGTAAACTTTACAGTACTAAAAGACACAGAAGAAATTATTTCTCGTTTCTAATGCACACACCGATTAGTATAAATCATCATACATCGAGCATTATAGGATTGTTATAAACAAAAAGCTTCGACCTTCGACCTGAATAAAAAAACGTGTGCCATATTTTTTGTTTCAGTTAGTCGTTTTCGAGATATTTCATTGTGTCTACTTGAATGGGACACTCTGCTGTATGCACTCTTAGTGAGCCGAGACAATCGAAACAAAACAGTTTACTTAAGCAATTAGCCTCTTGCACTATATACTGTCGTGTCAAACTCGTGACGAAGATTTTATACGCAGTCTACTCTAAATACGAATGTCATTCGTTCCCTTTAAATGGAAACCAAATTTGATTCTTCAGTTATCATAGAAACGGAAAAACAAGAATTATCTCATTCTATTGAAGTAATCGTTAAGGACGAACAAGCGCTAATCAATGTACCTGTGATAAAAATCGTGGTGCAAGAGGTTAAATTTAAAAATGGAGACGTACGAAATATGAATTAATTTTTGGGTAGGTATATTAACCCTTTTAGGTATATTAACCCGCAAAGGGTTAAACGGTTAGTTTCCTTATACTTTAAAAATGAAAATCTGAATAAATACCTATCAAGGGTGCGTCGAACCTATGGGCAAAGGCGTAGATGGCAGGCATCGCGAGCATTTCGACCAATACAGCGTCGAACTTCTGGCCGCTGTTGGGCGCGTAGATCGCTTTCATATCCGTGTGGTTCAGCACATTTTCCACGAAAGTGAGCGACTTCTCGTACAGATAGTTCTCGGTGAACGCCATCCAATCGAACTTTTCGAAACGGAACTTCGTAAAATCAATGTTGGTCATGCAATTGTACGAATTGCTAACGTCGATCTGTTGGAACGTCTTCGAGTCCATGTCCGGGATCGGATTCGGTGTGGCGAGCACTATTTCGTGGCCGCGATCGTGCAACTCGCGCCATAGTCTTCGATATGGAATCTGGTGGCTGTAAGACGGCGTCGGGACAATGCCTAAGATCCTGGCGGCCTGCGCTTGCTGGCTGACGCAGAGCAAGCCGAAGACCGAGAGCACAACCGTTGGCACGGCGAACTTCATTGTGCGGAGAATCAACGATCAATCGCTGCCGCTGACTGCGGAACTACTAATCATTGGATCGCACGGTTCCGTTGATTTACGAAGATTGGCCTTTATGGTAGACCGTATAAGTAGTATAGTCTATCGATACTGCTGAGTCACGGAATCAATGTGGGAAGTTAACACAAATCATCACACTTGATAGCGTGTTTGTTGCAATACTTTGGATTTTGTAAAAATAGAAACGATATATGTCCGGAGTGACGCTTATCAGCAATGGAAGTCACGACGTGTGAACTTCGTTTTCCTTTTTAAGGTCAACAGTTTCGCAATTTTATTCTGTAATATGACGATGACTAGTACTTTCTCTGGGATGTTTGATTCTGGATCGTGTATGGAGTGAAAATCATTATCAATTAGTATTTTTAAATTATTGTTAACTGTTAATGAAATTGTTACTAAATAATATTTAATAATAATAGTTGTAGCAATAATGAAGGCCAGATCGAATA
>CM052151.1:10318939-10330710 GCA_028455555.1 Augochlorella aurata | reverse complement strand
ATAAATCGGCTTTTATTTTCCTATTATTTTATACTTTTCATATTTATTATTTTATATTTTTCCAATATTGCTAAATAATTTTTCAAGTATTAGAAGCCTTTCGCGACGAATAAAATAAATAAAATAAAAATAAATGATAAAATAAATGAAATAGATAAAATAAATATTGTTAAATGCTAATGTTATGAAAATATAAACATCATAGTAGATTTAATTATTTTAATTAAATTTATTCGACGATTCTCTCCGAAAGTGCGCCGCAGTCAAAGGGTTAAAGGATATGACGTATATTTGCGGACCTTTGTATGCGAATAGAACACCATCAATGTGTTTTTATGAACACTGTAGAAGGGTTAAGAGAAGATTTGCGAAAGGAGTTTTACATACACGACACCCGAAATCCATGACACCACTGAGTTGCCATTATGAGATAAGATTTAAAGAACCCGAAGATAAATCCGGAAATCACAAATTCTTTCTTCGTATCTACAAGCTGTTGATCTCATTAATCTATGCTCGATATCTTTACTGCTCTAACTGTTCATACTAATTCAATTTAAAAAAGACATTCGTACTGTTCTTATCCGGCGCTATTTTTAGCCACAGAGATAAAGAATTACTAAAAGGAAATAAATCGATAGATAGAACGTAATCATAAACATGATAATACTCTGCAGTGGTATCCGATGAGGCAAAACTGTGACATTATGCCAGTCATAGTGTTGCAATACTATTAATCGAGGTCTGATTTGACTTTTCAACATAAAAAGAAGACATGAGGATGAACATGCAAAATGATGGGTTCTTAGCTATATTTAAATTAAAGTATCTCTAATCAAAAGTCGAGAAATTCGATACAGCTTATCCAATGATATCGAAATTAGTTGTACAAATAAATTAATCGAATAAATTAATACTTTAATAAATACTTTAATCATAATATTATGACATTATATATATTATATATTATAATCATAATATTATATATATAATAATACATAATAATAAATAATATATAATATATAATAATAATTAATATTAGTATGTTTAATAACACTTAAATTAATGCTTTAAATTAATACAGCAAACACTTTCCTATCCTGCTTGTAATTCGTGGATCGCAATAAACACTCATCTTTAATTTGATCAGAAAGATATATTCTCTTTAAAGATGCATTTCCTTGGAAATACACCTGTCGAAACCACTTATAAAAATCGCGATGATGGTTTCAAGTCATTCGCGCTCTGTATAGATCGAAAAGGAAAATGAAATTACTTAATATCACATTCCTCTTCTGTCTATTGCGTTTAGAGTGCGGCAATTATCAAAGAATTTGTTAGACTTCCCATGTACAGTTTTTTCGATGTTGCGTAACACGCGGCCGACTGTCCTACCCTTGACTCGTATCTATCATGATGTAACCGTGTACATGATGTCAATTGGAATTGCATAACTATCATTAGAAGATCTTACATGTCATGGATGTTTCATAACTTTCACGGAGGGATCGTCGAGTCAAAACAAAAATTGCAAGCGAATGTTCATTCAAAAATATTTGCCGTGCGTTTCTCGCTGTTGAAATGCCATCTGTGACGTCATTCGAGCTAGTGATCTCTCGTTCTTGGTTAATCTCAAACGGCCAAACGTTTAGGCAGCGCAGAGAAGAATAAATATGCGGAATACTGAACTTCCAAAATTATATTGTGCAGCATGATCGAGCGATGTCTGACTTATCCTTATATTTATCACGTGTAAATCGGACGACCAAGGTGGACAATTAAATCGATCTCTTCAATTATTCTTCCATATTCTGACACGAAGAACACAGTGTCTCATTTAAGAAAATCTCCGGGACGGTCCATCGATAAAAAAATCAAACCAATACACACTAGTCCAATAAATCATGCAACAGAATGGCCAACAGTTATTTTGTAAGTCGCGCGCGGACTGCGCGAATTGCGTGGACCACCCTGTATAAGCTCCAAGGTACTTACTTATATTCCAAACTGCAGGCCATGGACACGGTACCTCCGCGTTTTCAAAATCTCCATGAATCGGCATCAAAGGACAATCGACTAGGGGACTCTATGGGACGCGGCTAACCGTACAAATAGATTCTGATTGGAGGAGAGGCATCGACGCCGAACCGGTAGCGGTCAATTTGCAGCGCGACACGGGAAACCAAGAGACCGTTCAAGCGAAACGGTTTTCGATTGAATAGTGAAATTCGCAGGAAAGTAGGAGCTCGTCGCGCCACGATCGTCGAGCCGTGCAGCCCGCGGAGAAGGAAGTACAGAGCCAGCAGCGACATCCGTCGTCCGGTTTTCTCCGAGGCACGGTACAATTTTCCTTGCACTTTTCCGCCGGTTTGCGAGCGAATCATCGGCCGGCTGGCCAGGAAAGTGAAATCCCACGGCGTGGCGGCCTGTCGCGACGTAACGCGAACCGGAACGATTTTCTGCGTCCGACTTTGTCAAGTTTCTTAACCTGTCCTGCCGGGATACCGCAGCCCTCCCGCCCCGTCCCCCGCTAAGTCACCGATAATTGCCCAGCCACGATACCGTGGCGCGAGGAATTCAATTTCATCGAAGCCGGTAAAAAGACCGTTCCGGACAGCTTTTCACGCGAGAACACCAAAATTGGATTCCTCCGAGCGATCCTGCCGCGACGGTTACCATCGATCCGCCGCCTATCTCCTTCCGACTCGGGAACAAGGACGCGTCGGCGACGAATCCGGATCGGTCGGCATGACCCAATAGATTACGGGAGAGGACAAGAGATTGATAAGGACTGGATTCGATGAGTCGTTGGATCAGTGTTTGCGACTCGAGCACGAGGACTAACGAGCGGAAGCACGCCGTTTCAAGCGTAACGCACAGCTAAATGGACGATGCATTGCAATATATATACATAGTGCCTTTTTAATAAATAATAAATTCTCGAAACGCTTCTTCTTTTAGCATTTTCCAGTGAAAAAGTGATCCAAGTGCTTGAGGCTAAGGAAACTCGATATTTAAAATATAAAATTACAGAAGAATAAAACGAGCTCCGTCAAAATAAAAAGTTCATTTTACGGAATAACAAATTGCTGTCTGCGCCTTCGAAATTTGTTCTTCTCTGGACTGTGATTTCAGTCTGGCATCCGCGAGGTATTGAATTGAAACCACTCGATTCATCCATAAATGCATCAAATCATAATCAGCGTGCGTTTCTTGCTGACATAAACGCGCGCATTCGACGATCGCTACCGCAAGCCCCGGGCGACCACCGGTTCAAGGAAAGACAAAAGAAGCGAGTGTGCAAGCAGGCAGGAGCATACGAGCGGAACGAATCCTCCGACGACAAACATTTGCCGGTGAACTCGAACTGACGCGATCACCGTCTCTTTTCGTCCCTTGGATTCCACGAGGAACTTATACAGGGTGGAAGGAAAGGTTATGTCGCGGCTATCGTGGGCATTTTCTTTAGATCAATGGAGATCTGCTAACACCTTATCCAAGGATCACACTATCTGACGTCAAATTGAATGCTGATTTTTGTTACTTAATGCTGATTTCGTTATTCATTTTGCCTCAAATCGAATACTTATCATGAATGACGTCGGATGGAATACCATTTCCTGTTACGGATGCCGCCATTTTGCGTCAAGTTGATTACTATTACCTATCTCAGTTTACAGTATTGTCTATCCTTCTCGTCTCAGCAATGGTAAATTCCGTCGACAAGGTGTTAATAAAACTTTCTGCAACAGTTATCTCGACTTTTTTCAAGGTCAATTTTTATTTTATTCTACCTATCGAGAGCAGCAAACTTCCAAGAGGAACCATAGACAATGTAACCTGTGTGTTGTGCGGTAGATAGGGACCGCAGAAAAAGCAGCACAAAAAAGATCGCCTAAAAAACGCACAAAACAAATCGCATAAAGAAATACCACAGAAAAACTAGTTCGATTGTATCCCAAAGCAACCAAAAAACAAACAGTGACGGCCATATTGAAATTGGAGTAGGGCTGCTCCGTAATATGAACCAAAATGGATTTGTCCTTTGGATTCGAGCAAGAAATGCCAAATAATTATTTTCCGAAACGGTAAGATTAACTTGGAACTTTTTATTTGTTCAAATACTAGAGCAATTATTATGATAAATAAGATTTTTCTTACCTTCTGAGAAAACGGTTGCTTTCGAGTATACGGTTCTCTTTGCAAGTCTGCTGCTCCCGACGACTAGATCAGGATGCAATGGTAAAGAATCGACCTTGAAAAAATAGTCGAGCTCGCATCTAAAGGTAGCCATGGCGTAACCTTTTCTCACACCCTGTACGTGTACCTGGGCGCGACAGATACGCTCGGATGGCTCGGGATCGTCTTGGATGATCGCGTGGGGAACTGGTCCCTTGGCAAAGCGCCATCGATCTTTTCCATCTCATCGAAGAAATTGCGCGAGCACGTGTACAGTGAAAAGCTCTCGCGCATGTTGCACGCTGCACGGCGCGCGCTGTACCGGGCCGGGCCGGGCCGGGCTGTACGACGCGACGCGGGAGATTGATGCTGTAACGTGTTCGCGTTCGCGGGCCTGCGCCAGGAAACTACTAGATTGAATTGATGGCCGTTGATAGCTTCCGGCAACACCGTTGCCGCGAACGTCGTCTTCCAGGAACGCTTGACTCCCACGACCGATCTGTCATTTCGTGGGCAACCATTACCGGGAGATTGTTTGCGACAAATTACCTTCGATTAGATGCCAGATTGTTTCCATCGGGACGTTACCACCGGTTGATTGACGCATTGTGCGGACGATACACTTAACCTAGCTACCTTCCTCGATCTAATCTCTTGGGCACGGCTGAATTTTATGCGGGGGTGGTTCTATTTATGGTAGAATTCGACGCGAATTACGAATTATAGTGTGATGTATGAGGGACGATGCTGTTCTCTGCGCGAGCACATTCGAATCAAGTTTCCAGGAATAAATTATCACTTTTCTTGAAGATACGCGATACATGTACTTTCGTTTTAATCATTTTCGTTTTAATCATTGGTAAATTTTTAATCATCGAGTAATTCTTCATTTTTTATTCGAATAAATGATTCGTAGAGTCACGGTGGAATAATTGCCAACGAGACGGAACGGAGGCGATTAACGTCGCGGAGAAGTAATCGTTCGTTTGAGTCATCGTTTCCAAGAAATAAAACTCAAACCGCTTAATGCTTATTTATTCGCGAAAATTCGCTTTGACGTCTTCTTGATAAGTCTCGTCCGAAGCAGTAAACATTCAAATCTCAAAATACTCTTCAAATATTTCTTATCTGACCTTAGTTTTTAACAGAATTGAATTTGGAAATGTCTAAACCTTATTCGATAGCACACACACACACACACACACTCTGCGAACTGTGAAACTCAATTTTCTTGGAAACAGTGGCTCAGATGGACGATTACTTTTCCATGACTATAATTTCGAAGCTACTATAATTTCAAATCCACAATCTGCCAGCGTCATTTAATTGCCGACGAGATAGTTGCATATTTTTTGAAGAGAACGATTGAGTTGCAAGCTATGATTTGCATGACATTTTCTTTTTCCGGTGACTGGAGCACGATGCAATTAAACAAATCGTTTCGCTAAATGCAAGATTAAGGACAAATGTATACATCTATACTTGTTTAACATGTATTTACTGATTAAGCAAACGTGCATTGTCATGCTGTGTCGAGTATGACATATTGTTTCCTATCCTGCAGTTATTAAAACCTCCTTGCGCCGCAATTCCCCTGCATACATGAAAATTGAATTTTCTTATTATAAAAGGCAAAGGGAATTATTATTTGCCACTGTATAGGGTGTACAGAAAATAATTGCTCTTGATCTTGAACATCAAGATCGAATGGTCTAATTTATTTATACTGTAACGTATAGTATCCATCCAGAACAACTCTTTACATACAAAATAATGTTAACAACTCACCGACGGTAGCTTATCGATTAGCAACCAATAATTTGTTATCTGTTATTGAGATGAAACAATTCTTTAAATATTACATACCTATCGCGACTGATAAAATAAATAAAATAAGAATAGAAATTAAAATTTAACATTGAAATACTGCAAGCTCCAATATTATTATATAAGTGTTTAAATATTAGATACCATTCGCGATTAATAAAATATTTTAACAAAATAAAAATAGAATAAATAACATATATGAAGTAAATATCGTTTACTGCTAGTGTTACGAAAATATAAAAATGCTAGTAGTAACCCGATCGAAAGAAACGTTAAAATATTGCGATGTTCGCTCCATCCTTCCACGACGCCGCCAACGAAATCATTACGAATGCGTTCGCGCTAATCTATCTTTAATCGATGCATCGCCGCGAAGCTAGCAACGCGGCGTGCACTAAAAAGGAAACCTTGGAAAACCGTTTCGCTCGCGTTTCGTTAGCTTCGACCGTAATCGCGAAACAGAAGCGTACGAGCTTAAATAAAGATGAGCCGTTCGGTGATAACGATTCGGCGGCACGTTTCGTGGACGACGAACGTTAAGCAAATCTTTTCGTCTCGTTCCCTGACAGAGTTCCGCGTTCAGAAATTGCCGGAGAATTGTCTGTGATTATGCGCGTCCCCCAGTCTGTTTGCCGAACGCAGCGCTTTGGGGGATTACTTCGAAACGGTACCGTGTTTCTTTCGAGTATTCCGGCGAAGTTATCAGTTGCTGCAATAAAAATGACGGAAGTACGACGGCACCGCCAGCTGCGTGACTCTCACGAATCGGCGGGAACGATTGGTTAACGGTGGACTAGGAGACCTTGTCCCCGGTGCCTTGTTCGCCGAACGATCCTAAATTGTCCCTTAGCTATGCATGAGCGGCATTTTCACAGCCCTGCGACGCTCGGTGACTGATTCGTGACTCGATTTCTATTCTTCCGCCAGTACATATTCCTTTCTTCATGGCCTTCAAATTACTGAGGCCGATATTCCTTTAACCCTTTCCGGTCGTATTAAGTTTGTATATATATATGTGCCGTGCTGGTCGAAATTAATATTCGTTGAACGAACTGCAATACGTAATATGCAATATCAAGAATATTATATATTAATATTATTGTATATTAATATTATTATATAATACTAACGACCTAATGACCTAAAATTATCAGTCGATACGACAGTAGATAAATAGAAGAAAAAATGTTTAAAATGGAAATATTTTTACTTTACTTTTTCTCTAAGGAAAACTGTTGCCTCATTTATTGCAGTATATATTATATATATATATTATTTATTACATTATAATATAATGATATATAATGATACGTATTTCCATAGAAATACACCCTAATCGTGAACGATAAAATCGATGAGCAGAAGCTGATCCGCACGATACGACAGCAAATTCTTTTGCGAAATCTCGAATTATGTAATTAGCCGATTTAGATTGAACTTGCAACAGGAAAATCCATATCCAAATGCATATGAAAATAAATAAATAATATATAGAATCGGTAAACCCCTCTCGAAGTCGTTTCCAGGCAGCTTGCAGAAGGAAAAACTAGTTTCCGTCGTCCGGGGGAATATTAATCGTATCCAGCCAGGCGAACGAACGATCCACGGAAGGTCCCGTCACGAACAGAATTCTTCCGCAAGTTGATCGCGCGTCCTAGCGAAACCATAGATCGCCGGGTCGGGCCGAGGGGCTCGCATATTGTGTCTCGTGCGGAGCCCCGCTAGCATAATTAAAGAAGAGTCCTTCCCTCCCCTCTTGGTCGTTGGCTGGCGCTTGGTCGCGACCTCGGCACCACCTGGCACTCGCGTTGCCAGGCATGCGAACCATGGCTGTGTCTCGCGGGGAGACCGTTTCGTCGCTTGCACAATGTCGTCGGCCAGCCTTGTGCCCTTACTGCTAATCGTCCGGGACTGACGTTGCTAAACGCGGCGGCGTTCGATTACACGTGGATCACGGAATGCTGCGCGAAAGAAGCAGGGAAACGGCACGGTCATCGCGTGATCGTGAAAAATACAAGCTACTATTAACGAGCTACCGCGACGCTTTGCGCACTCGCAGTCGTCTCCTCGTCTGAAGATTCTTTTGATACGAGTGGAACGTGGATTTCTGCGGAAATTGTATTCTGTTTCTGCAAATTATTTATCCGACCTCAATTATTGCAACGAGATTTTGGCCAAGATTCACTCGATTAATGCTGAATTACCGTCGACCGTAACTCCGATTACGTGAAAATAGAATAGCATTGACTAATATTAATATTGTAACTTACAGTTACATACAATAATAAATAAAATAAAAATGGAAACGAAAATTTAACATTTAGATAGTTACGTAATTTTATATATGTTAGGTACCTTCTGCGATTAATAAGATAAATCCAAGTAAAATAAATAAAATATTAATAAATATTGGCACAAGAAATATTTATAATAATAGAAACGTTTACAGCCGAATGGTCAAAGGTCACGGAGTATAAATAGCAGCATCATTGTCAAAATCAAATTGACGGTTCCGCGTTTTCCGCATTCCGTTCGAATAACAGCGACTCGCGACGATCGATAAAAACGGCAAAGAACGCGCGCGATCTCGCGCTAATTACAATGCTCATCGTCTGTTCCCGCACTCGTTCCTCCACGTCAGAGCAGAACGGGTCCTGGTACCGGCACGTTCGCAGAATTTACGAGCTCCGCCGACTCGTCCGTGGGTTTCGGTCGCATCGCTCAAACATTTTTCCACCGCGTTCACCCCTTTGCCTTCCGTTTATGCGGCCCGTCTCCTTTCACACCTCGCGCTGCCAAGCATCGCCACATTTTTTTTCACTAGCTGCCAGGTCAGCCGTGATGCCGCGATATCTGATGTCGCGGTCAGCAATGAGCGGACGACGCGGACGTAACAAACGGGCATATCGGGGCTTGTCCAGGACGCGAGTCGAGTCACGGATAAACCAGAAAATATTATCCGGCGTTGCGCTGTACAGGATGGATCAAAAGTACCATGCTGCCTTGTTGCGTTAATCATTAACATCGAGGGCCACGCCCAATCGCCGATTCTTTTCTACTCTTTTCTACGTAGATGGCTCCGTGTATACGGTGATACGTGGAGGAAACCGGAGCAGCTTGTAAAATTCATTGAGAAATATAGTTTAAATTTTATAATTGACAAATTTAGCTTATGTATATCTGGCTGTTGCGAATAGGCGAGTTAATTGTATCACTGTTTCAGGCAGGAGTTGGTGCCGAATCTAATAATTGACAAATTTGACTATATGTATATACCTGGCTATACATATATCACGAATAAACGACTTAATCGCATCCCTGTGCTGAATTATGCTAATCCATCACATCGTTTCTAAGTTGATAAGGATCTGTAGAACGTAAGAACATTGAAACCGTCATTGAGGTGCAACTTAACCTCTCTATTCTAATCGAATTAAATAGAACACTTCAATTGGTAAGCGACTTTGGCCTAAACGCGTTTAACTTCCTCGAGTTTTTAAAAATCGCGTAATCTCGTTATTAAAAATGACGAAGAGGGGTGGCTTTGTAAGGATCGACTTTTCCCAGCGGCCTTCTTCCGAGCAAGGCGCATGTACATAAGACCGTGAGAGCCGGAGGTGTAAGGGATTTCGGATAAATTCTAAAATATTCTATAAATTCGAAATTTTAACTTGCACACGTGTCTGCCAAATCGTACCTAGTAAACTAAATCATACTAACTTTAGTGCTTCGTTTCGAAGAATTTGATTCAGTGTCGTCGCGTCGCTGTTATCGCTGTGCATGTATGCAAGCCTTTGCTTATCCGCGTTGAAACGACACGCGATTATGCAAGGAACGGATACGTAACTCCAGAGATACCGCGCGTACTCATTGATTGCGTGTTTTACATTCCGATACGCAATGATGCGAGCCACGCTGATCGATCGATAGGTAACGGAGCGATGACACCGGTGACGCGATGCTCGGACACGCGGCAAACGTTCGACCGTAGTACGGCGAGCAGAAGACGATTTCACGGGAACCGAGTCGCAGGTAGACAAGACCAAGGGCATTAACAAGCAGCAGGTAGGCTTCACCGGCAAAAGAAATGGCTGCTGACAGCTTCTTAGCCGAGCGAATACGTGCGCGCATAACAGTGCCGAAGAATTCGCTCAGAAACTCACAATTTAATCTCGAGCCATCGAACAGCATTTCCCGACGTTCTGTGCGGCGTTCGTTCAAAGGAAAAATCTGAGCGCGCAAAGAGTTCCCGGGAGGCCATCTGTGCACGCCCGGCAATCGGTGTTCGCTTCTCCTCGAAAGAGTGTCTCCGTTTGATCGCGAATTCTCTTTAAGCCGGTGCCTCGTCTACTTCCCGAAACAAAAAGGAAACAGGACCGCGGGGGTAGAGAGAGAGAGAGAGAGAGAGAGAGAGAGAGAGAGAGAGAGAGAGGCGGAAGGGGTGGTGTTCGGGAGGAGAGAAAGGACTGAAAAAAATTCGATTACGCGGCGTCGCCGTCGTCTGCGTGGCAGCGGCGCGTTTCACGGTCGCCCGCGTCGATTCCTTTCTTCCACGGTTCCCCGTTTATTCCGCGCGTTTTACGCTTCGCACTTTAATGAGATACGCACGGAAGTGTGTATTATCGATCCGGCCGTCCGGCGAGATGCGATTGTCGCCGTCGGAATTGTCACGCGCGACTTCACCGAAATCCGCGCGCCCGGCTCGCGAGCACCCTCTTCGACCTCTCTCCTCTTCGGTTGTTCCCCGCTTGGGTCAACGACTCGGACCGGGGACGTGCCATATCGGCGCGTCGTTGTCTGTTTTTGTTCTCTGTTCGTCGCTCGTGCTCCGCCCACTTTCAGTTTTATTTCGCAGGATAAACGTTCCGGAGAATCGGCGAGCGGCTCACGAATTTCGCGCCGCTGCGCCGCGCTGGTCCGACTGCAATTTCCCGGATAGAAAGCCCGCTTCCGGTGTCGTAGCCGCGCGGCCGCTCTGGAGGACCGTATGGTACACGCGCGGCCCGTGTACACGCACACCGGGAATCCCGATGGGATTCCGCCGGAATAGGCTAAGAGAGCACTCGAGGATGCCCAGTCTCTGGCAGTGAATGGCAGGAGAAGTGCCGGACATTCGGAGCCTCCAAAGTTCATTGGTCCGCAGCTGACGTGTACAAGGAAATGGCATTTAACGGATTAAAAGCGGCCATCCAGAGCACCGTCGCCGCGCGAGTGCCCGATAACGGCCGACTGGAGCTTACACTCTTTTTTCTGTTTTTTATTTCCCTCCCTTCCTCTCTCTCTCTCTCTCTCTCTCTCTCTCTCTCTCTCTGCGAATCGTCCTGCTGCGTATCGCACGCGCGCGATCGAGCCTATTGATTTTGCTCGAGCGTTTGATAAGAAGATCGACGATTCTCTAGGCACGCTCAAGGAAGCTCGTCGACAGCAGGAATTACTCCGGGGACCAGTCGCTCGAGATCTGACCAGGATTCGAAAAGTGGAAGGAAATTGGTCGGTGAAAACTCCTGCGTCGAAACAGGAGTTTCTCAAGCGAACAATTAACACGTTCGCGACCGGCAAATGTTTCTGTTTCTAACATCGAGTACCGGCGGAAATGAAATTCTGGAGCTTGACTGAAGCTTGCATCGTTAAAGAAAGGATAAAGATGATAAAATTTGTTTTGAAATATCAATATTTGAAAAGAATGTGAAAATGTGAAAAAATATGTGAAAAGAATGGTAGCGCAAGGGGTAAAGGAACTGCTCCACCACGCAGCCCTAATAATG
>CM052151.1:10290721-10318839 GCA_028455555.1 Augochlorella aurata | reverse complement strand
TAGCGCAAGGGGTAAAGGAACTGCTCCACCACGCAGCCCTAATAATGTCAGTTAAATAGTCCTTCTGACGTTCCCCCTTCCGCAACAGTATCTCGCGTAGTTGCTCAGTCGGATCTTAAATACGTATCCCGCGCAAGTCCAATTATTGGCTAGGCAAGTTTATATTCTGGCCGAGCAAAACGTCGCGAGTCGCTTTCCCTTTAATTTCCTTGAGCTCTTCCATTCGTTATTCCATAAATTTTTCTTCCGTTCCCCCAGGGAAATGACGCTCGACTTGTTTAGTTTTTTAACTCGTAGAGAGAGAGAGAGAGAGAGAGAGAGAGAGAGAGAGAGAGAGCGCGCACAACCGGGAAAGTTCGAAATATCTTTTTAACGAGCAATATAATTCCAACCCCATACTTTTACCGTTGCCACTCGTGCGCCGGGCGGACGCGTGACACACCTCGAAGAATAAACTTTTAAAGACGCGGACACTCGCGTTACGCGACGGTAAACAGCATGGCTGAACGTCTTCGAGTTAATTTCTGTCGCTGTTACGAACACCGCAAGGAAATGTATCTGGAACGTCGTTGTGATGGGGTTAATCAAATCTCGAACAAGTTCTTACGTTTGCCAATGAATCTATAGTCTATAGCACGATGCGTGACACTTTATTATCGAGATAAAAGTGTTAGATCGTACTACTGTAAGCTCTCCTATTGCTAAATATTTTTTTAAATATTATAATATTTAAAGATTAAAATTAATAAAATAAAAATAAAATGAAAATAAAATAAATAAAATAAAAATAAAATAAATTACTTAAAAATAGAATAAATAGCATAACAATAAAATTAATAAATTAAAAATGAAATAAATAAAATGGATAAAATAAATATTGTTCAATGTCAATGTTATGAAAATATAACAATGTTAGTAGATTGAATCACTAGATTTAATTAGTATACTGGCGCAACCATAATCACGTCTGTCGCAAGTATTGCTACATCGTCGCAAAATGTCCCAAAGAATAAATTTCCTTATAATAAAAAAAATCAAATTCAAACGTCTGTCAGGATGAACCGCGGGAAAATTAGAAACGAAGAGGACAGCCATCAGAGTCTGATGGTCAATTAAACTAAATTGCTGACGCCGAAACTCGACGATGATTTCATTGAATCGATGGCTCGCGTAAACGCGTAAACGCGTAAATCGTCTCAAAGGGACGTGCCTCTTCGACCGTGGACTTGATCGTTTGCCAAGCAAATCGGAGCTAGTTATTCGAGTAGATGGTGATCATGTTGCATTGCTGAATTCATTTAAGACATGTTCGGCGAGATCAGTAGTTTAGTAGAGTGGCGAGGAGCTACTTACTAGTAAACAGTTTAGTAGATAGAGATGGCTCTGGGTTGGTACGGTTGATAGCTTGAAACGAATTAGCTTGGCTAAATTGTTTTGGTAACCTAATTGACTAAATCCTACTGTGCGCAAGATATAAATTACTGCTAAACTACTGACCGTGTTTGAACCAGCTCGTTGCTGTAGTTTGTTATAATTGTGGATTATATTAGCGGAATTTGGCTTCGTCAGCCGAGCTCGGCTGTTATTGGTCAGTGTTTTTCGTTAATAACTCGTTAACAATGTTTCGCAGAAAATTGTTGTAAAGGACAAAGTTGCTTGAGATGACTTAAAATAAAGTATTACTTCCGAATTATTAGACATTTTTGGGATACCCTTTATAATACTATATGGGGAATATATGAAAAATATGTAGGGGTAGTTGTCAATATCGTAGCAGTTAGCAATGTTAAATATTTCATATGATAATATTAATATTAAAGACACCTCCGAGAAAATTCCTTCGAATAACCTGAGAAACCCCTCGTTTCCCGACACCCTGTACACCCTCGTGTCTATACCCAATGAGTTACTAAATTACTCGGCACTGTATTAAATTACTGGCCATGTCCGAACCGGCCTTTATTGCCAACGTGACCGAAATTAATTATGCATCGGCGTGCAACGGACACCGAGGAATAATAAGGACGTCGATAAATGACGTTCCGCGTCTCGGCGCGGCTATCTGCGAACCAGCGTTTTTGCACCGAGCAGTCGGCGTCATCGGGCACACCGGAAAAACATTTTCGCCCCGATGAATTGTCACCGGCATCGCGGGTGGCCGTTTAATCCAGCTTTTTCGATCGTTTCGCCCATCCGCACGACAGACGTATCGATTATATTCGCGCAACGAAGTGGCTTTGTTTGCCACAGTACGGAGTACCGCATGTTTTCCCTGCTACGGTGCCGGATCGGTAACTAGTTTTTTAATGGCGGCTCACGGACACGATGAGAGACACCGACCGTGAATCTCGTTAGCACGCGAACGACGACGTCATCGCTTTTCGAAAATTCGTTATTTCGATGGCCGCGGCCGCGGCCATCGCGTCATGCGCGAAAAGGATATTACAACGCCGCCAGCTCTCGTTGAAATATTTTCGCGATCGCGTCGCGTCGATTTCACGCGTGCACCCTATCGGCACTATGATTCGCTCAAATACAAAGAGACGTCAATCCTTCCTCGGTGTTCTTCAATTACAATGCGCATCGGAATCAATTACGTTGCATAATTTCTTGCAGGCTTTTCCGAATTATTTGATTATTGCTGCGTTTCGGGGCAGTGTTGCCGCGACGTTCAGTGCCGAAAATCAACACTGTCAAGACTAATTTGATCAGGATTTGAATTTAACTATAGTTTAATTAGAGGTTTTTATAAATGCAAGTTTTTTTGTAAAATTTTAACTTCTATGTTACTTCTTTCTCCTTTTTTAATTAATTTTTATATTTAATTAACTTGTAATAAAAATTATGTCGTCAAACTAGTTTGCAGAAAAAGACATTTCCTTAAATTAGCTAACCATTTCCATCATTGTCACTTCTACTACTTCACGTCACCACCCTAATGAAGACATATATTTTTTATAAATCATTATCAACCTGTATCAACCAATGTAAATGCAAATCTGTTTTATAATTGAACATATTTGAATTTCAAAGGTTCAGTATCACAGTTCAGAAACCGTTTTTAACACCTACAACACTTAGTTGTCTGTAAAACTATAATACTTGTATTGAGAAAAGAGTAACATAACCTTGACATAACCTCAAACCTCCACACTATTAATTTATTAACCAGCACATCCCAAACATTGCTAGACTGCAGATTATACACTTATGATAGAAATTAAGATTAACACAATTTAAGATTATCTACATATTATTAACAATTTTCTGAAATTATTAAATAATCAACGAAACGTTTATCTTGTTCCTTGTTGTTGCAGTTTACGATAAAAATTCTTATTTTGCCTTCAAATTCGTAGACTAAGCAGGAGTTACGCTGCGACAGCCATAAATGCGTAAGCAGGGTGAACTAAATGCACTGGATTGTCTCTTTTCCCCTTTTTTTCTATTTTCCCAAATAGTTCCATTGATCTCTTATTCCGTCTAGTGTCAAAATCACTTCGGAACAGCAGCAATATTTTTTCAATAATTTGAAAGGGGAAAAACACGAAGGTACAACCAAAAAGGAAATATTTGTTTATACGCAGCAAATAAAAAAGGATGTGCGATGCTCTGTGATCTTCTGTTATAGATTGCCTTTGTCAGTCATATTGTTAGAAAATATTGACAGAGACATGTTTGCTATAGTTCAATAGGATTTTGCAGATTATACGAACACATGACTCGAAACGATACGATATTGACGTTTTATTTGTTTATTTCGCTATGTAACGAATTTTGAAAATCAATTCGGTAGCCCTCGCGATCCTCATGTTGCATGCTGGTTAATTCAAAGCCCCGTTGCAAACAAATTAAAGTATTTTTTAACTTTCGGTTAGTCAATCTTGTCTTTTTAGAAAAAGATTACCTTGATGTCTATTTTAATACAGAAGTGTACGAAAAAATTATTTCGTAATATTTTTTTCCACCTTTATCTAATAACAATATAGCATCAAAATAATTACTATATTTTAATATAGTGTTGTCTATTGGATGCTACATTGGATGTTAATTATTCTATAAGATTTTCTTAAATTATTTTAATAAAACTAAAAAATCAATACATGTATATTTATTCTACCGAAATAAAAAATTTTATTTTACGCGTATAATTGCGAGCATAAAGTATTTAATTAATAGTAAATGTAACTTTATCTGTAATGTTCTTTTTGTTGCTGTAGTATTTGTAAGTATCTCTCAGGTAAAATTTAATTTTTGAAAAAACTTAATATCGTCGGAAAATACGTATTTTTCAAAGCAACCACGCTTCCTCCTGGTTATTTTCAATCACCTTCCGCGATAATCTCCTTTGCAGGAAATACTGAAAATTGTATTTACGTTATTCCAATCTAGGAAGAGCCTCGAGGGAAATTCGATTTCCAAAGCAGTAGATTTAGTAGATTTGAGACTCAAAAAAAGTGAATATGATCTGCAAACGGATGAATTTGACGCGCAAAACCTTTTCAAAAGCATACTGCGTTTGATGCGTCCTGAAATCCTCAGCGCAGGTGCTCTAGTGAGACGTGATTTCACACGCGGAATTAACCTCGTGTAAATATTTGTACACCTATAAATTCGAAAGTGGACTGTATGGGGAAATGTCTATTGGAAGCTGCGGTAAAAACGCGAACTGTGAAAGGTGGACGTTTAAAAGTTTTAGTTAACGTTGGTCTGATAGATAAACTCGTGCAAGAGAACGAGAGAGAGAGAGAGAGAGAGAGAGAGAGAGAGAGAGAGAGAGAGAGAGAAAGAAAGAGAGAAAAAGAGGGAGAAGTAGCGAGAAAAAAGAGAGAAAAAGAGAGCAAAAGAGAGAAAGAGAGAGAAGTGATATGTTTTAATTTTAAAATTAAACATATTACTGTGTTACATATATTTAAACTTTAAAAAAGAATTAATAAACATTCTTCCCCCTTCGAAAATGAATTCCAGCTATCTACGTATAAACTTAACACGACCGTAAAGAGTTAAAAGATCAAAGTAATAACATCCAAGACGAATTTTCCTAAAAATCGCAGAATAAGATATTCTGAAACTAGAAGATGGTGTTAAACTGACACCAGGGAGCTCTGTGGGATTTCCCAGAAGGATCTGGCCAAAGTGAGGAACTCTGGGAAGCCTTCTGGCGAGAGTACCATGATTAACTTTTGAGCACTTACTCCAGAACGGTTCAAGAATCTAACATTCCCTTCAGTAGCGTGTGTTTCTAGGTTGATGGTAAATTTACGACAAAAGACTGCGTGTGATTGCGGTATAGAGAGAAACCGGCTAAATATTGAACCGCAGCAAGGAATCTCGGAACACCTGTTCCGAAGGGTTGCTGGTGCTACAAACAGACGGCCGGCGTTATGCGGGCCGCGTCTCTGCGTTTCGTTTGGCCAGCCGCTAACGAACTATGAATTCGCGGGACTGAAAACAAAAAAAAAAGGAAAGGAAGGAGGGGAACACAGCGACGGTGACTCGGTTAATTCAGTTTTTCTGCGAAAGGTGCGGGCGCAGCTCGATGAATTATTCACCGTCCGCTATTTGTCCGACCGATCCTCTTGGGGGAGCGAGCATGCCGTCCGTGGGGAAACGGTCTCGGAACGACAAGAGTGGGGCTGGAAGAGAGAGAAAGTACGTCTCCGGTGTATGCAGTCTCTCCGTGGAAAATCGGTGGGCTGGAAGATGTGGACATTATCCCCTGACGTCATCCGCTGGTCTCCTGAGGAAGGAGGATAACCGAGTGACCAAAATTCGGGATTTCGTTAGGATCTCTGACTCGGGAGTACAGCAGAATAGGAGATCCGACAGGGCGGAAGGCAGGCCATGGTGACCCACAAAAGCGAGTCCTGTAACTGATTTTTGAAACTTGAATGTTGAAGTTAATCCAGTTCAGTTTGAAAGGAGTCGTAATGTGATATTAATAACATATATATATATATATATATATATATATATATATATATATATATATATATATTTAATGGCATTCTGTGCTTTCCTACTTCTAACGAAGCAGCGGGTATTTAGGCGATTCTAACAATCTGTATCAGGTCATTCGATAACAGATAACACGTTCAAGCGGCGAGACTTGCGTCATAAAAAATGTAAATATTTACATCTCCTACTACTGCTCAACATAAGCCTTTTCATAATAGACGAATGTAATAGTGCACGTTATGAAAATTAAACAAATTGTAGCATCTCCCGCGATAAGTCCGGAAATGATAAGAAATGTACGTGCCTCAGCAATCCGACGATTTCAATGTTGTTTCCATATAAACGGACATCATCTCGAGTATCTTTTATGATGCAAGGCTTACTGCTTAAGCCTGCTTATCTCTTATCGAACGACTTTGTGCTATAGGTCTAAATAACCGCTATTTCATTAGGATTAGAAAAGTATGGCACTCCATTTATAAACTGTCTAAATGAATGTAGAAAACGGTCGAGCTGGCAAGAAGTGGAAAATCTGTGAATTCGCTGGTTCGTAAAGGGTTGAACTTGATCATGGTTAATGTCCACGGATGGTGACGATTGCAGAAGGCTTCCGTCTACTTGTTGTAAACTGTACGAGACCCTCCATAAATAAAACTCGCATGTACAATTGTTGGCGCAACAGTGGTTATTAGTGGGCCGAGGATAAAGCGGGCTCGAATCGGGCTTGAAGCGAGCGGGTTCGAGGCGGAACCGTCGACGCGCGAACGATACGTCAACAAGCATCTGGCCCTTAATGAGAACGCGAGCGCGGACGGTCGCCTCGCACGCAAACATCACGTACCGAAGGCGCACGCTTCTATGGTGGACGCGTCCGCATGGAGGACACACGCCGGTTTACCCTGAGCACAATCTGACGACCTGCATTAATCGTTGTCGTCAATCAGAGGGGCAGGCCGGCCCGATAGAATGCGATTAATCTCGATCAGCTCGTCTGCCGTGAACGAGCGGAACAGACGCGGCGGCGCGGCGGCGCGGCGGCGCGGCGGCGGTCCGGGGAGGGAACGTAGAAATTTAGTTGGTTTCGGGGAAACAGTCTCCGGCGTGGATTGCCTCGAAATGGCGTAGACACGATCCCGCCCGTCGAGAAAGTTGAAATGAGCTGCATCTTATCGAAGGGAACTAGTGTTCTACTAATTGGATACCGAGGACGGGACATTGTTTCCCCGTGTTGCCAGTTCAATGAGATTGTTCGTGCTTCAATGGCACGCGAGTTAAACGGAATTGTCCTGGTTTCATAATCGTAATAGCATAAAGAGCGCGTTGCTTGTCCGCGGCAAGTTTCGAGCGTGCTGGACCACTGGGGGGACGTTGCTTCAATTTAGGAGGTTAATAATAGTTTGCGCAATAACCTTCGGTAGACCAAGACTCGAACCTTGCTGTCTCGCAACAGATTCTGCGACCGGATGGTACGGTCACGTGCGAGCGTAGCATGTCGGCTTCGAGTAAGATGTTGTCCTCGGCGCGAGATGCTGTCATCTCTTAGATAAATAAGGATATTGGAACGCGGATTCGAGCCGGCGATGTCTCCCGGTTTTACTACTAGACGGTGTCAACATGTTTCTCTGAGACTAGGAAAAACTAACTTTCTTCCGAGACTACAGGGTGGAAGAAAATGTTACGGGGAATTATGGTTCCTTTTGCAACTTTGATCTTCTCGATGAGTAGAATAGTTGCGATCATAGGACAATTTGATCTTGCAAAAGTGGTCAAGGTTATGGCAAGGAAACTTTTATTAACAGATCTCCGTCGATCTAAAGGTGTAAAAAACGTCCATGGTGGCCTTGACATAACCTTTTCTTGCACCCTGTACACAGAAGTATTGAATTGCGTTCTTTTATATTATATTGTATTTGGTTCTATTAGGGGAATTATTATGAAGCAGTGATAATCGACTTAATTGTGAAAGAAATTACAAAAATTTCGCACATAACCTATTAGATATGAATTTTATACATTTCTTCTAAATTGAAACAAAGTTTATTCAAATCTAGCAATAAATATAGATGAAAACATATAAGAAACAAAAATTCTACCGCTTTATGAAGGAAATTGTTAATAATAAAGCACCGTAACTGTGAAAGCAATGGTACCACAAAGGGTTAATCTGATAAAATACAGAGAATATCAAATAGCTAGAGACGGAATATTTTTAGCACCCTGTATGTAGACCAGTTCGAATAACAAGAATCCGTCGAAAGTCGGGAATTTGGTGGACGAAGAGATTCCGTAGCCGTCGCAGTTCCAAGTAATTAAAGAGGTCCCCGGCAAACACTGCTTTCCGAAAATTGAAAAAGCGAGCGGCGTTTTCCGTCGAGACTACGCCACTGGCTCGAAGCAGGAAGCTTCCGGCGTTCGACTTATCGGTACGGTTTTCCATCGCAAACAGTGCTCCGGATCGCCGGGGATCGAGAAAGTTTCAAGATCGGGAATCGAGCGGGGGCTGGTTTTTATCGTGTAACGCCGGTCTGAAACTCTGCTCATTTCTATCGGCGTCCGGACGAGTAGCGGATGGGCGTTAAAGGGGCGGAGCACTCCTCGCGCGTGAAACCGCCGACGAAATGGAACGTTTTATTAGGAGCGTGTCTAGCAGTTGACGCGGCGCCGGGTCTAGACGGATCTTCGAATCTCCCCGACGGGCTTCTACCGGATGAAAAGCTGATTAAGATCGATTCGGCAAAATTATTCCTGTAATCCGTTCCGGGCGCGGATTAAAGGGACCGTATCCAAATAGGATTTCGGGGTTGAAACGAAAGCGAATCCCGGTTCCGCGGCGCCCCGGGCTCGAGTGTCCTCCGTGTCGGATCATCATCGAAATTCCTCGCGGAAGCACGATCGGGGAACCATTTGTCATATTCCCGAGGAGCTTGCGAGGAAATGAGAGGTCGCGTCGCGCCGTCTTGCGCCGTCTTGCACCGGCGGGCGCATAGAAAAAGGGATTAATTCCGCGGCGGGCTCGCCGTCGTGAATTCTCAAGCGGCTGGGAAAGAAGAATTCCACAAAGGGCACGCTGGAGATCGTCTAATGAGGGAACGTGTTCAAAAATCCTCGTCTGAAACTCATTGTAAAATCGAATTACGCGAACGGTCGACGGAGGAAGATGAATATTGGCCGGCCCTGCCCCCGGGGACCTTAATTAAGCCGGCCATTAAAATTAAACCACCGCAACGTCGTCCAGACATTTTTAAGAACCGCCGGGACTGTGCCACGCGAGCATATCGTTGTTACCATCGTTGAATACTGTTCGGGTGTCGGTTCTTCAAACAGTTGCGGAGAACTGAATAGGCCTCGTATCCGTTATACGGTGGCGGATATATAAAGGGTGTCCAAATACGACGCTACTTTTCAAATCTGCCGCCATTTATTTCTGTTTCTCTACAATTTACTAAATATACATTTACTATTGTAAATATAGTTTTTTATTATTAAATCAGAACTATTATACTTTCAAATGAGATAAAAATATTTGAATATTTAAAGTATTTTAGGTGTTTTATTAGAAAATTAAAAAGTGACCTCTTATTTGGACACCTTATTTTTATGTGAAAAATCGTAACAGTAAATTAATTTTTCTAATAACTAGTTCTTTATAACGATCTTTATAACAAAAATTACAAACAATAAATACAAGAACATTTTATAACTTTAAAAATATTCTTTGCCAATTTTATATAAGTGTATACGATCGGAAACTATTGCCAGGGGCTGTATTATAATATATATCCCGCTTCCGATAATCAATCTTAATGAAACCTAGCAGCTCTCTGAAATTTGAAGCTCGACTTATCCTGTTTCACTAAGGTCGAAAGTGAGACACCTGCGTGCACCACACAAAGCGTAACAAGGAATAAAAAAGGCTCCGTAGACTAATGAGAGAGCCAACGTTTTACTGTCATTTGCATTTCAAATCAAATCAGGAAAACGAACCTGACAGGAATCTTGGTTTGCTCAGACTGCGGGCGACTACAGAGCTTACAATACATTCTTACCTAGGATTTCAACTTGGCATGGAAAGAATGGGAACAGAAGCAGACATTTTTCTCGAAGCTGCATTAACAAGAGAGAATTCGTATGCATGCTATTGCAACGTCATAGTTCGTTATAAATACTGAGGACTAACCTTTTGTAACAATAGTCTTGTTAGATGTCTGATGGGGTACTGTTTGTAGATGTTGAATTTGAAATATTTTATATTCCTCTGATCGAAAAACCTATATTTAAATTATATAAACTTTATATAATTTATATAAGTATTTTTATATAAATTGAAATTTTATATCTTGAAAAGTGGGAGCAATTTTAGTTGCTTTCCCACTTTCGTCAAAGACCAACATAAATCGAATAAATATCGTCTCGATAAGTAGAAATTTTTGACACAATGTTACGAAATTCCTCGACCGGATCACGGCGAGTCGCTCCAGTGCATTCTCGACAGCGCAGCAACTATGTATGTTTGAAATTTAAATTTCGCGGGAAATAGATCACTCAGCCAGGCAGAACGACTCGGCCGTTTTGCCCTGAAATTTCAGTAACGTGCCAGAGGTCAGCCGACGTTCGCTTTGGCGCAAAACCGCAGACAAGGTGGCTCGCTAGAGGGATCGGTCTCGTCGGGCATCGCAGTGCTGCGAGTGGACGTCGAAAAGGTGCGGCACTCGCGCCTAATACGTACGAAAACAGAAAATCCATTTCGGCCCTGGCACCGAAATTCGCGAGGTACAAGTGTTTAACGCGAAAGTTGCTCAGCGTAGAGACAAGCGCGCGATCAGCCGAAGCAAAATGGCGGCGGCCTAGCGTAATTAGCGAGCGGCTGGGCTCGCGATCCCGGGGCTATCAATGGTGAATCGCGGTCCCGGTGTTCCCGGACTTTCTGATAATTAAACATTCGTACGGCGGAACTGTTGGTAAACGACTGCGCCGATTTCGAACTTTGTGTAACGATTCGGGCGAGCTATTCGACCGCGCTATTGGCGGAATTTCTGAATCGATTCCCGTCTACGAAACTAAAATGCAAACAAACACCATAATGGAGGAATTAATTCATGTTAGATTGGAATTGCGTTTCCTCTAGCTTTCAAGCCTTGCATTCAATCCTTTATTAGAATCATAATTTATTAAAATAATAATTTTTTGAAGAAGTTGGCAATTTAATGTTTCATTTATCTGATTGAATGTTTGGTATTGGGTTAAGTAATAAGACGTCATTTTACAATAATATATATTTAACACTATTTCGACCAAGAGGGGGCAATGGGAACTTTTCAAGTTTTAACTTGAAATTATTCTTCAAGTTTAATTATTAACCTTTTTCTTCCATCTGTAAGTCGTTAACTAATTTCGCCTTTCTTTCTACGAATTTGATCCTTGAGGAGCTGATAACAGCGCGCGACAAAGCCGAAGATGTTCCAGCAGAATATCTCCCCTGTCCAGACTAGGCGGGGTTAAAATTAGATTGCGGTGGCTGGTATCAATATAGAGCACGCCCTTCCGGAATCGAACAGGATATTAGTTTACAATCAGTTCGAAACATCGTTCCGTTGTCAGGTATCCGGTATCCATCCTAACCATAGTTTCGACCGACTCGGCCGGAATAGGTATAGATATTCCTTACGGGGCAAACACTGTTCTGGAGATCCTAAGGGACCTTGTTAGGAGCAAGTTTAAATGCTTTCAAGGTGTCGGTACTGACCCAGTTCGGCCGGCGACAGTGGTTTCAGTCTTCGCAGAAGCGTATCGGTTTATGCATCCGAAGACGCGGCCGCAGTAGTCGCCGGGGCGGACTGTTCGGGGCGGGGATTGTTCGACGGACCGGAAGCTTCGTGTGCAAATGTTTTTGCGCGCTCGAGACGGAGTAACGCGAGCGCTCGTGCCTTCGCGTTCATTAATTTCAAAGCCCTTAAAGAGCTTGGCAACGTAATAATCCTGCACGCCGTCGACTGCGTGTTCCATTGTTACCGGGGTATTATTGTAAACTAGTTGCATCGATTTCCGATCGACCAATTAGAGCTGCGACGATGTGAGTGGGTCTTACTGTCGGTGCATGCTGCAAAGTGACTGTTCTTAGCTCGTTGTCGTAAATACTCGAGAGCGTCAAACGAAAGCTTCGACGTTTGCCCGACGGATCCCGGGTTTATTTCGATCCGTACAATTAAATATGGTAACGAACGAGGAATAATGAAAAATAGGCTGATGGTGTTCGCGCGATCGAATGCAGTTGCAAGGAGCGGCATACTAATTTTTCAGCGGTATTTTGATATTAGTTATTGTTATCATGAACGAATAAGCTTCGCAAACGTATAGTTTTGCAGACAAAAAGGCCGCAAAGCGAGGAACGATTTACTTTACAACACTTCCGGATGTCGCACACCTCGGTCACCTACAATGAAGCTTCACGGTCCCAAGACTTTCGGAGATCCGTGAGCGCCGGTATCGCCAATTCGACGGAACAATGGCCATTGAATCAAAGTTCGGTAGCTCTGCAGTAATTCCAAGGTTTACAGATCCTCCGTATTGTATCCTTATGTTCGAAGATCCTCCGATCTTCCAGTCCTCAGACACAAGCGACCTATATATACTTCGGGTCTCTGGGCAGCAAGTACTCTCGGATAATTATGCGAGGAGCTCGTTGACTCGGCGGCGCAATTAATACGGGCGGAAGTTTGGGCAGAAAAATAAAGGTGCAGGAACTCGGGGCGAAAAGTCGGATAGTCCTAATGACTGGAACTCTCCGGAATAATTGGTTAAAAGCGGACCTTTTAATTACCGTATGATTGTTCGGCGGGCGGCCGGCCGGCCGGCCGGATATTTTTCGGTGCTCGCGGCCGATGGCTCGCCGCGAAAAATCTCGGGGAACGAGGGACGCGGCCGCGGCCGCGCACGGTTCCTCCAGAGGCCGTCGACGCGATTCAAGCAAACCGTTCTTACGACGGAAAGTTGGCTATGGCACTCGACCGGCTCGTAAAATCGCTGAAGCCTTCGCGGCGTTTAGCCGGGGCCAGGCTTTCGTTCAGCCCACTCGAAGCGAACAATTTCGACGGCGAGCACAGAGCGGCATTCATCGGAAGAGGAACGAAACTCCGTTAACTCCGGCGGATCAGCCACTCCTGAACTTTCGCCCGGCCACTGTGGCGTTCCGCCGTGAATTCGCCAAGCAATTACCGTCGGCCGAGTATATTTTTCTGTCGAGGAATTTCCGGCGGGCTCGAAACCGAGAGAGCCGAAGAGTCGCGGAACGCTGCCACTGCCGGGCCATTGATAATCGGTATTTATCGGCTCGTCCTAGATCAGGTCACTGACCCGCATTCTCCTCCACCTAATGGCCACCTGATACACGAGCCGGGAAATTGATTTCAGTTCTTGCGCCACCGGAATTCCTTCGCCTCGTGTTACACGCTGATATTGCGCTATCCGCCGAGCCGTCGCGTCTCACCCCGGACGGACAATGAGGCGTAACAATGGCCTAACTGTCCGCCCGAAATGAATGGCAATTAATCGACGCGACCTTCTGCCGAGGGAAGCCTGATTATCGGTTCCGGTAACGCTCATTAAGGAATAGATTCTAATAACTGAATTCTGGATGTTTAGGCGAATGCGTATTTCTATTGGAAACGATGTTTCATAACATGTACTTTAATTTGCAGGATCGTGAGAAATGCGCGATAGCAGAGCGGTTGTTAGCAAGATGTTTTTTTTTTTCATTAAGAGCGCTGTCGGCGTGTCGGGACGTCAAACCCAAAGCGAAACGTTTCGACACGGGTTTCTTCCGCAAGCAGAGAAGAGCTATCGCGTGTCTTCGCGGACGGGACGATTAATTATGTAGGTGCAGCGCCGGCCAGCAGCAAGTAGTATCGGTAAATGAAAAATCTACTCGAGCCGGACGTCGACGAGCATGCCTCGTGAAACGAAGCACCGCTGAATCGATTGCCAATCGAATTAATAGCCTCCGCGCCGTTGCTGTACAACCCTCGCCGCACACGGATACGGTCCACGTTTATAGGCAGCCACGAGAATTATGTGCGTGTGTATAGTGTTCAAAGCAGCGGAGCTGGGTGGAGACGGGGGGCGGGGCGCCGGGCACTATTAAAAGCGGAAGACCGCGTGTTCGTCGTGTTCCGTGAAGGAATAACAGCCGGTAGGAAAACGAAGGAAAGCTCGGGGTTCGAGCTGACATTGGAAGTAAAAACAACGACAGCTGGCAGAAAAAGGAACTTCCTCTATGCTTCGCGAATTAAAAATTTAACCCTTATCGGACGTCTGATATTCGTGTCGCAAAATTCATACGAGATTTGAATTTTGCGGCATTTGTGCGGTAAAGTGTTGCCAGGGAGAACAAAAGGCAGCGTGATTGCTGACAGTTCAGGGTTATTGAAAATTGAGCGTCATGTGAAAGGTCAACGCGTTTTCACTGTTGAGCGATATTTGAAAAATAATGAAGCTTTGGCAGCTGCAGTCGCAATTTTACAGTACAAAGAATAGTGCTTTAACATCATTAATTGCGAAGAGATTAATTCACAAATTTAGGGTGACGGGATTTTAAATATTTATCAATAGTGTTATACTTAACAATAGCGAAATCTAAAGCTAAATCTGAAGAATCAGCGAAATCTAAAGCTAAATCTGAAGAATTAGCGAAATCTAAAGCTAAATCTGAAAAATCAGCGAAATCTAAAGCTCAATCGTTAGATTCCTGCATTGTATAGTGCTAAATTGTTAGACTTTTTGCCTTATTTAATGCTAAATCGTTATTTTCAACTAAATTTCAATTGAATTAGTTATAAGATTCTTTATTAGCATCATTAATTAACCATGGATTAGCTTCGCAAATTACGTTCAACTTAGGCTACTGCTCGAAATTCGCGAACATTCCCCTAAGTCGAAAATATTGCAACACACAACTCGCGCAAGTCAAATCCGCGTGTAAACAAATTTAATTACAGTCTGTCCAGCCAGTTTCCCGGGAAGAATGACCTAGCTTATGGTTACACCATAATTGCCGGCGTATCCCATATAAATCTTTTCTAACAGGTGTACCGTGTAAACAAGGAATTGCGGCCGGTGTGAAATTTCTCTTGGAATAAACGTAAGTGAAATTATGGCGGATCGAGTGGCGCTATGGCGCGACCAAAAACTCGGCCGCTTGATCCATACTTCTGGAGACGTATGGGGGTGGTGTTTTCAAGTGGCGGTGTAAACGGTGGCGCATGATAAAAACAGAGACGGCCGGCTTTTTATTTATAGGGTCGTATGAAAAATATCAGTCGTTAATGTTACGGAAGGGAATACGTCCGGACGCGGCGCGGTAGTTGCGGCACGTTTTGCACCGGGCACCGGCCACCATGTTACTTACTTAATGGGTTGTGTGTTAAGCGAACGTGCCTTCTGTCCGGCGCAAAACCGAATCCGCTCTTCGGGGTAATAAATCACCGGAATCCGCGGACTGCGGCCGCTACTTGCGCGAACCTCGCCGAAACGAATGGCGTCCTTTAATAAACGGAACAACGACAACGTTCCGCGAAGGCAAATAATAATGTTTCCCCGTGATTTGTACTCTCACTTTTCCAAACCCTCCGTTCCGCTTTCTGTCCGAAACTTTCTCTGTTCGCCTGCTTAATTATGCAGATTGCTCTCCAACGAGCGATAGGATCCGAAAGCCAGAAATTCCGGGTAACGAATAATCACGAAACACGAGGGTCTGTCAAATAAAAACCGGATTCTGCTTATGCAGTTTTATTTGTATAATACAGGAAGAGAGGGCGAAAGTGTTTGTGCACTTGGAGAATAGAAATAAATGCAACGACGTCTCCTATGTTATTTATTTCTTTTACGGATACAGTGGGGTGCAAAATTGGAGCTATCTAGCCTTAGATTTCGCTGAGGATGATTATTTAGCTTTAGATTTCAATGATTATTCAGATTTAGCTTTAGCTTTCGCTGAATCCAACGATTTAGCATTATAAAACGGAAGGAATTTCAATAGTTGGTGCTATACAACACAGAAATCTAAAGATTAATCTGTAGACTTCGCTGAAAATGACGAATTTGGCTTTAGATTTCTCCGAATCCAACGATTCAGCATTAGCTAACACTAAATCACACTAAAGTCGACACTTTTCAAATGGTATAACTTTTGTCAACCTGGTCATATTTCTATAAGCAAAAGAAATATAAAATAATATAACATGTATATAATAGAAATACAATATACTATAAATAATACAATAATGATATTGATATAATATAATACATATAATATAAAGGCGCATATAAAATCCGCGCTCGCAAGACCAAGCTGAAACAGAGTCGGTGTCAGGGAAACGTTTAAAGTGTCGCTAAAGTGTCGAGTGATTAGAAATCCCGATCAACGAAGCCTAGGTGTCCCGTGATCACCGGTGGACCAGTATTCCCAATATTCGAACAGCAAATGAAACGAGTCCCGCGAAAGTTCGGAGGCATGATGCGCGATTGGGAACGGTCGAGGAAGCAGCAAATGAGAAAGTTCTTAATTATTAAGGGAGCCGGATAAGCATCGTCAAATATCCGTGCGCGCGATTCTTTCAGTCGCCTTCGTCCGTCGCGCCGCCCGGAAGTTTTCTTCCGCGTGAATGTTTCGCGAAGTTTCATAATCAGATGGGAAACTTCGCCAGAGTTAAAACGAACGAACGAACCGGCGAGTTTCTTGTCAAACTCCCTTTATCGTCATGGAAAACCGATTCCGCGGGCCCCTTCCCGCTCCCCCTCCCTATCGACGCTTCGCCGCACCCCGGCGCACCCCGCAGCACCCCGCAGCACCCCGCAGCACCCCGCAGCGACGCGCCGGTTACTTCCGGTTCGAGTGCGCCATCCGAAACTAACACCGGTAACAAAACGCGCACTTTGGCCGCGCCTCTTTGAAGTTACATTACGCGTGGCCCCGCGGCAAGGTTAAATCGTTTCATGTTCTCGCAACTGCGAAATTGCTGCTAATATGCAAGGGAGCCCGATACAATTCCCAGTAATCATTGCGAAAGCTTTTCCTGCCGTTCGAATCACCCTTGCCAAGCCACCTCCCTCTTTATTACTCGGTCGACGATGCGTGCCGCATTATTTCCGGCGCCTGAAAAACTACCAGAGAACAGGATCGCTTGACTAATTCTCTTTAGCTCTGCGGGGCTAAAAACTGCCCCACCTATTGCTCAAATTTCAACGCATGGTGGGATATAGTTGTTGCAAAAGTCGAAAAGTTACTCGTAGTTGTACAGTTTAAGTTTCTCATTCAGTTATATTATTCTCATTCAGAATAAATTATAAAACAATTTATTCGCTCATAATGAATTTTGATAAAAGAATCACAATGGTGCCCATAATTTATTACGCATTGAACGTATTAATAAATTATGGACACGTATTAAGAGGTACTGATTCGGCTGCAGTTTCTCTAGCAGGAAATAAGCGCGCACAAATGCATCGAAAATGCCGAAGGAAGTTTGCGTTTGCCAGTTTTTGCAGAACACGCGTGGTTAGAAAATCGTTATTGGCATCAGAAAAATATTTGCCTCGGCAGCAAATTATGTTGATTGACTGAGAGCTTTCCGGATTGCCCTTAGGGAGTACGCTTTGGGCCGATTTACGTCAAAGAGGAAGAAATTCTTGATCTTGTAGGTTCGACTGCGATAACGTCGGAAGATTTAGTTTGCTGCCTTTCTTACCGCGTGTACAGACTAGATACAGATCCTAGCTTATACTAATGTGTTGTATAGTGAACTGATTCATAAAAGTGACGCTGGAACTGCAAATGAGTTTCTTTTAAACAATTGCCACTCGTGCAATCATTAAATGTATTTTAGTCAATTATGTAGACAGGTATCAATGCAGTTTTCGAAACAATTATTTCAGATATTTTGATTTTACACGAACCAATTTTCTGTGCTGTTAGCTGAACTTCAACCCTTATTTTCGGAGGCCTCTTAATTTTCTCCGATTCTTCTTGTACGAATAAAATAAAATGACGAAATTGTGATATTTGTAATTGGTTTTTTTCGGTGTTCTTACGGTTGAACCATATTGAAACAAATGTAAAAGCGTCTCAAAAATAGGGTAGACCTTGCATGAATATTCCTCAGGGTAGTTTTTGCACGCATCTGCGAATAAAAGACTGCAGTTGTGTCCAGCGCGTCGAGCGGAAGTTTTCTAGCGCTAAAATGTATTTATTCTGAACGAATTAAACAACTTTGACCCTGTTTCGCCCTACCTCGGCGAACTTTAACTTAATGAGTTTAGGTTGCGCATCGAAAAAGTACGGAGATCCGTCTTTCCCCTCAACTGACCCTTAAATTGTATTTTCCCCGAACTAGACTTCACACAGACGGCACCCGAAGCTTCGAAACTCGGCAACACTTGCCTCGGACTTTTATTCGAACCCTTCAGGGCCAGACGCCATTTGCAGTTTCCACGCACGGCTCCCAAGTTAACTCCGCTACGTGTCGAACTTTATATCGCGAGTCACTAAAAATGATGCAGGATAGTTTTCAACTTGTGCGGAGCTGGAATTTGGTGTTTTGAATATAAATGCGTTCCTGGGTAGGAACGATATAACATAGTTCAACCGTGTATTGAACCATGGCTGCTATAATTTTCAATAAATATAATAAATATAATAAATATTTTACATATATTTTAAATATTTTTAATATGTAATTTTTAATATATAACTTTTTAAAATTGTAAATTCGAAGTAAAGGGTTATTAACGCTTAAGGTTAAGGTTAGTTCTTAACTGTTAGAACTATTAAACTATAAAACAATTGATTGCGCTGAGACAACTTCAGATAATAAGAAAATTTTGCTATCGATTTTAACGAATGAAAAATTACATGAAATATTTTCACAGAAGGGTAACTTGAGCTTTGTAAATTAGCCAATGTAGCTTCGGGTTGCTCTCATTAGCTACCATGGTGTAGACAGAGGGAAATAAAGCTTAGCCGCGTTGCAGTTGACCCTTGCGTGTAAAAATCAGCTTGACATACGCAGCTACAAGGTAAATCACATTGCAAGAGGTTAAATTTCCGTATCGATAACGTCACTAAAAGTGCACACCATCCGGGTGCTGCGTTGCGGACTGGGCGGTAGCCTTTAACAAGTTCACCACTTGTGAAAGCTGCACGACACATATGTGCTGCGATGCTAAGTGACGATAACTTTTAACAAGTTTCCTACTCTACGGACAACAATAAAAAGTGTGCAAAATCGAAATAGGCTGTTCACGGAAGAAAGGAACAAAATAGCGAAATAAAAGAGTTAAAAACCAGGAGCTTTTTTATTTTGTTCCGCCATAGCAAGTAATAGCAAGATTGAAACAAAGCCTAGTATACCAGTCCCTCTAGCATCTGAAAATAAATCGTTTAGGCCAATTCTAAAAAGGTTTTTGGATTTTAGGTGTCCGAATATTAATCACTGTACCTTTCAAAAGACAAAAGAAACTTGCAATGGCATTACTTTCCGGTAGACCTAATATTTTGAAGTAGCTTGGTCGCTTTTGGCACCCTTGCCCGGTATAGTAGTGTCAGCATAACACGAGCAATCAACGTGTCAAACCGCCCATCAGCACTCCGCGTCTGATCGGAGATGCCATACCCTCTCTCCATCAGCCCGAAGATGTCTCATCACGCGTGCCGTAATTCCGAAGACATTGGGGATGCCGGGCGGCCTTGGAATTCCGGGAACAGATCAAATGGACAAACTTCGCGAATTATTCAGCGAGCGAAAGGACGCCGGTACCAAAAATAGAGGGTCGGATTAAGAGGTCGAGAGGCGGGCGGAATCTCGCGGAGAAATGAAGACTTAAATTCTGACGTGGCTCCGCTCCCAGAAACGAATTAGCCTCCGTAGGAGCCGGCGGACTTTTCTCTCTGCAGTCGTCTTAGCCCCGGTCCCTTCGCCCCAATTTCTTCTCTCGCGCGAAGGGAAACAGTGGCGACCGAGCAAGAGCGACGGGACGCGACGGGACGCGACGGGACGCGACAGGGGCGGGGACGGACGGAGCGGAGCGTTTTATGCGTTCATTAGTCACATGGACCAGATTGAATTCCTCTTCAGTTCTCCTCGGGGCTGCGATCGTGAAACGTAGACGCCCGGGGCGAGGTTACGAGAACTTCTCCGTGTCCCAGGCGTTTTATGAAAGAAGTCGCTCGCTGGGGTGGGGCGGCGGGGTCAGGAGGTTGTCCCGATTCCTCTGGATGTTTTTCATCGGGCGGGGCTGACCGAGGTGGATCGAACGATGACGCGGCTATCTCGTAACCGGCCCCGAAGATCATCTATTACCTGGCCGGGTGTGCAACCGCCAGCAGGAAAATAAATGGCGGACCATGGGAAGATAATTTGTCAGTTTAGGGATCTAATTTGTAGCCGGAGTGACTTTATAAGCTGATTTGACTCCGACCGGCCGTGGCCGCGCTCCGAATGAATAATGCAGGCACCCTAGAACACCTTAAGTGCCTTCTTACGCTGCTCTATCGTGACAAATATCTTTGTTACCGGGATATCCCACGCGCCCTGCCGCCGCATTGTTTTCCCCGGAATTTAACTGTTGAATTTATAGGCTTTTATTACAGTTATGGAACTTCGTTCCGGCGAACCTGGGGCCGCAGATGTGTAACGCGCGGCGCGCGGCGCGCGAATTACTTGAAATCCTCGAAAAGGTTGCTTCGCGCGAGTTCGAGCTTTGCCGGAACCGAATGCGCGTTTCCAGCTAAATATTTGCCGCATGAAATAGCAACGGCCCGTTACAATTCTATTCGAGTCGTTACATGGAAATCTATTCACGTGGCGCGTCCGTGTTCGTTTATTTCTCCGCGATGTGACGGATTCTGGAGAATCTTGTGCAATAATATATTTAGCATTTGAGCGCTGTTATGTTTATAAGGTAAATCATAGTTGCTTTTTCAATGCGTGATGCATTTAGCGAGCATGATCTATCTCTGTACAGCAGGTTCTACGCATTTATTATACAATATAATAAAAAGGATTCTCGTTTTATTCTACGCATTGTAACATATATTCATTAGTGTTTTTCTGACAGTTGATAATTTCAATAAAACATATTACTTATAAAAATACTTGACACATTCTTAGTATACATATATTGAAGGAACGTCCCGTCGTTAACGTGTTAACCCTCTGCACTCGAGTGGTGACTCCGAGACACCACTAAAATTGTTCTATCGAGATCCAAAATAATGTTTATATTAACGAAAATTTAGATTTATAAAGTTGTTGGAAGTAAACCTGTTGGTATGAGTTACAAGAATCAATTTTGTATAAGCCAGGAAATTGTTTTAGATTTACAGTGAAAATGGCTTCGAGTGCAAAGGGTTAATATTCGGGCACCTTTTCAAAGTGTATGAAACGACTTGTATATTTTCGAAGATGTAGTTTTATAATATTATAGTATAGGAACTTACTTAAATTTATTTTTTCAGCATGGAATTTAATTTGTTAGTCTATAAAATTATCCTAGAAAATTGCAATTATTTGAAAGAGAAAGATCTATCGAATTTCGAATGATTTCCTAAAAAAAGTAGGTACGTTCCACGAGCTAAGAAGTCTAAAAAAGAGGGAAAATAGAGAATTTCTGAATAAATTCGCTAACGCGAACCGTCCGGTATTCAAAATCCCGTAAAATTTGTCGCATAGAGCGCTCCAGCAATCGGAAGATCGCCCTGGGAAACTTCATTAATCGCGTGGTCAACATCGACGAGGAACTCCGCGTCGCCGGAGGCAGCCCGAATGGAGTCCGGTTGCCGCCGGTGCATTGACAATTCTTCTTCTTTTTGCAGCGGTGTTTTCCTCTTTTTTGGCTTTTTAATTAAATTCGTTACAAGGTTTGCGTTACCGAGCGCGTCGAATTTTTCTGCTCGTCACGACGCCCATAAATCACCGGGCGCGTCGACATGCAATTGTGAGAGCTTAAAATATGTATCGGCCCGTACCTACACAGGCATCTTAAATTGTTCCATACGCAATGACGTCCCAACTGAATTCTCTGTCGGCCGGGACCGCGGCTATGATTTATTGCCGAACCGAACGGGCTCCTCGTAATTTATGCACACCGGCCACCACCGCCGCCTGCGTCCTCTCATTCCGCAATGCTGGCTGCAATTTCGCGGAACGTCCGATGGGTCACCGGCAACTTGCAAAACAACGACCTCGCCCACAATCGAGCACCTCCGCCGCTCACCGTCCCTTCCTGCACGCCACTCCACTCGGAAGGAGTCATTCCCTTTCGATTCGTGGTTTCGTGCGTCCGCTCGGAAACCACGTATTCCGTTAATTGAGCCGCCCCTGTTGCGACCCCCTGTTTTCATTGTGATTACTTCAGCGTGCATACGACGCGGCTCCAACGACGCCTGACACTTTTCATCGACGACGTATTGACCGCGACCCGCGCTCTGCCTTTAACCACTTGCCGTACCATTTTCTTTACAAGTATAGTGATTAGAGCAATTATTTCTTAGAAGACAAGGTTATAACTTTATATTTACTGTGAATTTACATCTGCTTGAATGTTTAACACGTTCAAAATCACAGGTTCAAAAATGTTCACAAAATCAAAGCATTTTAATTAATGAAAGCGAAATTAGAAAGTTAAAATTGATCATGGGGGGGGGGGGGGGGATTAGAACTATTTCGCGTCCGAAACATCCTAGTCAAATTCGCTTTGTTCAGATGTATTAAAATGAAAATGAATTTTCAAAATTGTTTAAAAATTAGCGTCGCCCATATTTGGGTGACGCGGCGCTCAACGTGTAAAATATTGCTGACAATAGAATAGAGCTTATTATTAAAAGTCTTTACCACGAGTCAGACTCGTTAATCTTTAACAAAATAGATCTTAAGGTTGCTTGGAATGACTTTTAAAACAATTAACTAAAACGCGATGATCTTCAGGTGACAGTAATTGAAACACTCGTTCAGCTGTCTCTCTAATTTTCGATTTTCAATATTATCTCCAAATGTTGAACATTTCGGACGATTTCTCACCGGTAACATGTGCTAGAAAATCTATTCTGTTTCGCAGCGCACCTAATTTAAATACGGAATCGCGAGGGTTCGCTTCGGAAAATTGAATGGACGAGCTTTTTGTTTAGATTGGAATATAAATTATGCAGGATTTATTCGGATTATCCGGGATTCTTTTTTTTTCAGATCGAATAGTGGAATGCTAGAGCGATCCGCAGCTGATGAGTAACGAAACCATTTCCGAAATTCAAAGCTGCATTATTCACCGATAAGCAGTATATTCATATTTTATATAGACTCGACAATGCGACCTCTGTACGGCAGCCCCGTTCAATGTTTGATCATCGATCAGTCTACGCTCGTACGCCGCGATATTCCTGGTTAAATATGAAAAACCCGTCCTGCTCGTTTATTCAGGGGGTGATTCGACCGAGGGATGAAACGATGGCCGACCGCAGCGTGAAATGAGCGCTTCTGTTTTCGCTTAAAAATACATCCTCGACGATTTGATCGTGTAACATAATTAATCTCGAAACAGAAAAATATTTCGCAAGCAACTGTCCATTCTCTTCGAAAATATTTGCACTGCGAAATGATATTTCCGGGAAACTGCGCGCCGACGATTTTCGAAAATCCAAGACAGTTGACAATTTTTCCGACGGATATTGTTTTAAGGAACTTCCGCGGTACTTTCTGTTGATTTTATTCCTGAATATCCACCGCAGAATTGTAAATATTGAAACAGCTGCTTTTCGAGCTGCTTCAAATTAACTCTGGCAGTAGAACCGAGCAACTTCCTTTACCTTTAAATTGATCGAATCTTTATTGTTGCTGAAGACAATTGAGAATAAGAATCCCATTAATTACAGATGTATTTTATGGTTATGTTAGCTAATGTGAAATTAATGACAGCTGGTCTAACTGAAATAATTGACTCTCGTTTTCGTTATGCAAGTGTTGAGCGAAACTGGCGCCTGCAATTTATAACAATACTTTTAATTCTTTAACTAGATTGTGGCTTTTATCAATTTGTTAGAAAAATTTGTACAAAACTGTAGGGACATTATATTTTGATTTCGTTTCTGTTTATTACAATTGGCGTAGACACGAAGATTCTATTTCGGTGATAATAGAACTCATTTTAACATTAGCTATCGCTAAACTGCAGAACTTTATGCTTCATTTTCATACTTCATCTTATGAGAACTAGATTAAAATATTATTCATTGTAAGAGGAATGTAGATATTATATTTGCATGTTAAAAGTTTAAAGTTTGTACTTGCCATAAGTAGTGATCGACACGTAATCTAAATCAATGTCTGAATTTCATTGAAATCGTTTAGGTTAACAGGCAATCACCACCGACCAACGCCATCAAATTTCGAAAGCTAGTTGCAATATACTATAATTCGAAGTATAATACATCGGAATAAATTTGCGTCTACTATGCCGCAGTCGTGGCCGGCAATAGTACAGAGTCCCGCAACTATGCATTAGTAAAATATCAGTGCGAAACAGAAATGACTCCGGCGCGGCTGTGTCGGATGTTTAACATTAAACTAAACACTTAATACAGTATGTGCATAATGTCGCAGATATTTTCATATTTTCGTGCATATTTTCCATATTTTCGCGCATATTTTCCATACTCCCGGCGCATAAACATCCGCAGTATAGTAATTACAAACTGCGCTCTGTACACCAGAGCTTTATTTCACATGACACCGAATTAATGTTAGTCCTCTTGTACATTTAATTACGCGGACGGCGCGTAGCAGGTAATTACGAGGGATTCCCGTATAATAATGCCGTAGTTCGGTAATAAAGAGGGCCGGAAGAATGAAAAGTTAATATCAAATTCCAAGCAAGCGCTTCTCTTTGCAGATCCAAGTGTTCCGCGGCCCGTTCAAGAACTTCGAGCACCCTTTGTTAAGGATTACAAACGTTTTGTCCATGCTGAAATCCTCTTTCCTAAATTAACTTCTTCGGTTGGTCGGACGAGCTGTGTTCTCGCCGAGAGTCCATTATCGCCGCGAGATCCGTCCCCGCTGTCTGGAGGCTCTCCCTTTCTTTACGCCGCGCCGGTTTTGGCGACAAACTCCCCGTAAATTCGCCGGATAATTCTTCCACTCTGGCATTAACCTATATAATGCGCGATTTATTACGGCTTATAACCGGCTGGTTTTCGGGGTGTACCCGCGTCGCCGGCTACCATGAATCGCCGTTAACAATAAGCGTCCTTTAAGAATCTGTTTGCTTGCCAAGCGCGAGTTCCCGCTCTGTCTAGCTGGGAGATTCTTGAAACATGGCCGGCCAGCCTGGAAGATGGGACTGCGTGCGATCGTTCCCCGTCTAATGGAACCCATTATACCCGACAATCGGACATTTATTATTAACTGCTGGCTATGCCCTCCGTTTCTCAGAGCATTGTGCTCTGGAACCTTATAAATTCAATCTCCAGACCGGGTCTTTGACATTCGGTACGCGACCGAACAATAGAACACATTTGCAGCTCAGCAGTTGAGGAAGGTTACACTTTACAGGAAGGAGCGAAACAGAGCACATGCCTTTTAACTCTTTCAGCCACGCGGTTTTCAAGGAAATGGAAACTATGGTTGCAGCGAATTTCTTTCGATACCAGAAAGTGGGAGGGAACCTTAATTTCAAGTCCTTTTGAAATCGACATTGCACTATTTTTTAAAATATTCTTCGGAACAATGACACTTTCGTGCATAATTCAACGAATTATTTGCATTAACAGACGGTAATAATTTCTTTCGAAAATGGAGTTTAACCTTGACGTAATCAAAATGACTTCAAATAAAATAAGTAATCTGAAAGAATGGCTACGTAATTTCGTATACCAGCAAATTTTAAATTGAACAAAGCATTTTTTAAGATATTAAATATTAACTCTCTTTTACTATTATTAATTTAAATATTATATCACTTTAAAAAAAAAAAAAGAAAAATGGACTGACACCACTTGCGAAATAAGCGGTCCATTTAACTAATTTCACTGGCAGAGTTTCTGTATCGTCCAAGTATTACCGTAAGCCCTAGACACAGTGCCTAACGGCACCGTCGCATAAGGACCTTAGCAAGCGTTCGAACAGCGTTGCCGTTTGTTTCGCAATGCGACCGGTCGCGATTTATTCGTGCGAACTCGTCCCCCGTTCCTTGTCGTTCGCGATGAAACTTTAAACTCGTTTAAAAGCGACCTCCCGGGCGGCGTAACACCGTGAATTAAATCGCGCAAAATCGTCACGAATTCCCAGCCGCGTATAAATCTCGTCCGGCCAAATAACAGGAAACATTAACGAAAATTTATCTACTCACTTACGCTCCGCGTAACTCATCAACGATTTAAGGGGTCGTTACCGCGCGCCCCCGATGGAAATAAACTAAATGTACCTTAAACAAATGAATGTGCGCGATAAAACCGACGCGACGGCCGGACAAAATAACGCGGAAAGGCCGAAAATCTCGCGTCGTTTTTTCCTTAACACTTTGCCTTCGCATCGCCTTTACGCTGCCGCCCGCGAACTACTGAGACCGAGAGAAGCGAATCCTAAAGTTAAGCAATAAAGTATGCGTTCTCTCGGCAGGAAAATTAATTTACGTCTAAATTGCATACCAATTTAGTTAGCCAAAAAATCCTAAGCTCAAAAATATTAGTGTACTTAATATATATGTGTATTATAAATATATGTGTATTAGGGTACTTACAAGCATAGTGGCAACATCTCAGCTGCGCTGAGCCGATGTCACGCGTACGTGACGCCGGCCGATAGTGAACCGTTGGCGAGCAAAAGTCACGCCAGCGTGACAGCGGCCGGCAAAGTGTTAATTCGACCGGCGTTGCCCTTGCTCGAGTCGGTCGCGAGGCGGCGCTGTTAACGCGCGACCATCCCTCGAAGAAAAACGAGTCGGGACCATGTATTTTTTGCAGCAACGGTCATTCGACGGTGGTATTAGCAGGTGTTTCATTTATACCGTCCGTGGTTCGGAAAACACGCCGGTCGCGTCGCGCACCCCTCGTGAAATTTTCAATTCCCCTCGCCCGCGGTTAATTCCGGCTGCTTTTTCGCGTGCCGTGTTTTCGTTGGATATCAAGAACCTCGATGGAGAGTGAATAATTCGCTCGAGTCGGCGTTAATAATTCGCGCGGGTGCTGATGTTTTAAATGCCGAATGTTACACGGAGATACCGAATGTCGAAGGTACAGTTATCGGCTGGTCGTTGCAAGATTGATTGCTCGGTTTAATTTGTATGATAATACCGCGGAAATTCAATAAACCCTCTATTGTAAGAGGATTTTAATACGTGCGACATCCGCCTCGAAATTTAACGTGAAATTTTAATGCGGTGGAATAGGCTGCTGTGTTCAATGGATATTGTGTGTAATACGTAGGTCGCGCTCAGCGATTCGATCGGTCCTGGCCAAGATTCATTTCAAATTGTAATTTAAAAACGATCGATTCTAATAACGTTCATATTTTATAAATAATGAGCTTCAATTAATCTTGTGTTCTTCATTTGCTCAATTAATAGATGATTCAGGTACTGATTATTTGCGGAAATAACATAGTGCTTCGATTTTGAGACATTTGGAGTAGGGATGCTTCGATTTAGAGATAGTTAGAGCAGAGATGCTTCGATTTAGAGACAGTTAGAGAAGGGATGCTTCGATTCCGAGACATTTAAAGTAGAAATACTTCAATTAGGAGACATTTAGAGAAGAGATGCTTCGTTTTAGAGACATTCAGAGAAGTAATAATAGCAATAATCTTAATAATGGTAATCTTAATAATAAAAATATTTATTAATCTAAAGGAAAATGAAACATATTGAAAAACCACTTATTATCAAATAACAAAGTGACTCATTATTTGTTTTCCATACGAAATATCTTCCTAAAATAATAATTGATTTCATTTGAAATAGATTATTTATCGAATAACTCTGACAACATAGTTTAAAATAACGTACCTTAAAAATGTCTGGAAACGCCCAGATCTGTCCAGGACACTATACAATGTACGTATAATAATACAAAACTTATCTGGAAGACACTAACGACGTTTCATGGCGGTTATAGCATGATACTAAAA